>WEKX01006350.1:63900-180798 GCA_013390025.1 Pitta sordida | reverse complement strand
CCCCGGTCCCCACTCCCCGTTCCCCCCGATCCCGTCCCCATCACTCCGACCCCACGCCACCGCTGCCCCCCTGCCCCGCGCCGGTCCCGTCCTTGGCGACCTCGGCAGAGCACAGCCAGACATCTGAAACAAGCCCCGCTCCCAGGACCCACCCTCCTCCCAACCTTATTAGGGGAGGGGGCGTGGCTAGGGGCGTGGCATACTCGACTACGTAGTGGGTTCACTATCTTTGTGGATTTCACTACTCGCTGCAGGCGGACCAGACCCAACAGCCCGCGAGTAACGGGGGTTCACTGTATATACCTGGAAGTATTTTGTGCAAACATTCTAATGACTTCAGTTCCAATGGTCAGATTTGAACCATAAGTATTTGTGTATATATTTTGTGCTGGTTTCAAAGAAAACAGTGGCTTTATCAATGTCTATATACATACCGGGATATGTGTTTCAGACTAGCCATGCTTCTAATTTGGGCTGTGTAGTTGTTTTAGTATTTAAAATATAATGGATTTTCTCCATTCCTATGTTAATTCCATCTCCATGCTAATGAATAACCTAGAAAAAACAAAATTCTTTGTTATAACAGTATTTGTTGATTTAAAGCTATTCTCTTTTGCAAATATATTGCAACCTCAAAGAACTAGAGCATATCAAAATCAAAGCTATGTGTCACATTAAGAGTTATATTTAGTCAAAAAGGGTTTTGCTTGTAAAATCAATTTTTAGGCATGCTGAACAGCTATGGCATGGACAAGTAACAGAGGTATAAACATAATATTTCTTTCTTATTTAAATTTTCATAAACGTCTGCATTCAAGCAAAACCCCCCAATGAAACAGTGATCAGAATATTCACAGTATTCACAGTATAGATAAGGCTGGAAAGGACCTCAAATATCTAGTCCAGCATATAGTCCAACTAAACCTAGCATCTACATCTAGATCATATCACTCAGCACCTCATCCAGCCTCCCTTTGAACATATCCAGGGTTGGCGAGTCAACCACCTCTGTGCAATCAGTCAATTAGATTTACCTTGTGTAATAGTTTTAACATCAGTACACTCTGACAATGCTGTTCTTTCACTCATTGGATTTCAATCTAGACAGAAAGGTAAACCTAGATCTTGTTTATTCCATCTGCCCTAGAGGAAAACCTACATCAAGCACAGTCAGGTGGGGTTGTGTCATCCTGTGTCAGAGCGTTAAATGACCCAGGAAAAGGCTGGTCAGTTCATTAAGAATATTAACAATACTCCAGTCCATTAGCAATAATCCAGTAGGGAAGAAAATATCTCACAAGTAACAGAGGTGTACATATTACGTATTTTAGGTTACAACTTTCAGTCAATTTCTGACAAAATTTCCTTACCAGCCTTCAATGTCTAGTTCTTCTCACTATACTAAAATTACATTTCTGAATACCAGGAAAAAAGAAAAGCTGTTATATAGGTGTATATGAAATATATGGATTAATGTGACATATAATAGTGGACAAAAAAAAGAACTCCCTAATCACCTGGGTTGAGGGAACGAAGGAAGACATATTTGCCTGCCATGTCTTAATGTAAATGGTGCAGCTAATTTAACAGTATTAGACCTGAATCATCATGCTATTACTCCAGTTTTACATCATTGTGAAACTGGAAGTGAATCATTAATATCAATGAAATTATACCAGTGTCAGCTATGGAGTAATCTGCAGAGAGGATCAGGGTCATTAATTTTAATAATTTATGATGCAGTGTAGGCTACACAATTTTACTAAATCTACTTTTATTTAATATGACCTACTGATCCTTGCATGTATTACAAATCATCTAAAGTATTTGATATGTCTATTATAAGCAGTTTCTAAGAAAGCATGGCTTTTTAGCAGAGTGTACCACCTTCTGAATTTGCCTGCAACAACTCTTAACCTGACCATTGAAATTGTTACCAAAGTGCTAGATTCTTGCAATGAAGATATCACCATGAAAAGATGAACTTCTCAGGCTGCAATGGTAGTGGGAAATCTGAATTTAGAGTGCTACATGATGCATCAAAGTCAATAAAACTACATGCAGTAGACGTATCACCTAAACAACCATTGATTGAATCCTTAATTTGCCAAAATGTTTGAATCAAATTTTTATGTGTTATTTTTATATTTCAGTCTTTGTAAAATGAAAATGAAATCTGATTTTAATTACTCTACTTCACTACCATTAATTTTTTAAATCACATGAAATAAATTATAAAAATAATTTTTTATTCATATCAAAAAAAAGAAAGAAAGAGTCAAAACATAACCTGTACTCCTTGTGAGTACATGCATAAAGAAAATAATTAATTAATTAATGGATTAATTGCTAGGATATTTGCCCCTCTGGAATGATGCTTGCAATTTGTCACATTTTTGTGAGACCCAGCAGAACCACATGGGAGAAAGAGCCATTGCTTATCTCAAGGGTAAAACCCTATTACATTGGTGAGAGGAAATCCAAGAAATTTTGTACTTCTTTTCATTTCTTTATCAGCCTGTGCTGGGACTGTAGCTCTGTGAACCCTGAGCTTCTCAGTATGTGCCGTGAAAGTAAGAGAAGTGCATGGTTGGTTGTACCTGTAACACACTGCGAAGATGCAGCAGTGTATGTGGGGAAGTTGGTAATTTTCTCTGTCAGCAGTGTTGGTGTACTTCATGGACTTTGTCCACTTTCCTGCATCAGTCAGAATTTGACCTTTGACAGGAGGACACTGGGCATGTTATTCCGAATTGGCTTTTTTAAGTTCAGGTGAATTGAAAGAAAAATCCACTTTAGTACAGTGGTGAGTGTCCTCGCCTCTAATGTAGGAGACTGTGTGTTCAATTCCCACCAGGGAGGGAGTGGCGCCATTTAAGAGTTGGACTCGAAGATCCTTGTGGGTCCCTTTCAACTCAGAATATTCTGTGAATCTGTGAATCTGAATGCCTGTTCATCTGATTCCTGATTATTTATGCCTTTACAATGACTGAGTAGCATCATTTACTTCAGATCTGCAAGTTACAGATCAGAGCCCTCTGTTAAACACAACAATCTTTGAGGCAGCAGTAAATGAACTGCAAAAGGGCACAAATAAATAAATATTTAAAATCTGGAATCATTCCCCAGAGATGTATATCACAACAGAAGTTTGAAATCTCGGTAAATATTTGCCTTCCTGATTTTCTGTCTTTGTATTTCAAATCTAGATGGCTAATTCTTTTGTGATGTTCCATTGCTGTCATTATTAAAATAGACCAAGGTATTTTTAACTCTACCCATTCTTGTAAGTTTTGAAATGAAAGGATTCTTTTTAATTTTCTTCTTCTTTTTCCTGTTAAAACATATGTTTAGAAGAAAACTATGAAAAGTTAAAAGAAAACAAATGCTTAAATTTTTGTGGCCAAAAAAGGGAAAATGAAAAACAACTGTTTAGAAAATTACTCCCTGTTTTCAGTTTGAAACCATTTAAAGCTCTGTTTATAACTCTTTGTTTTCCTCTAATATCCTTCAAATAATTTCCTTGTTAATTTTTTACTGAGAGATCTCACTTAGGCATCTGTCTCTTTGATTATAAAGAGGCTAAGGTTATTTTTTTGCCTGTAGGATACATTGCCCAGGTTAAATAAACATATAAAAAGTAGACACATCTGAAAAAGGCACCGCTTGTGGTTCAGACAGATTTTTATTTTATACAAATCTGTTAATGTATCCATTAACATTAGACAGAATTGAGTTATTCTCATTCACTATAGGATGATTTTCATCATAAGCATAAGTTTGAAAAGGCATTACAGCTTGAAGAACCTCCAGGGATCTTAAATACCTTTTAAAATACCTTTAAACTTTTTTTTTTAATTATTATTAAAGAAAATTACACAGCTGGTACCGAGAATTTATCCTGTTAGGTCTTGTCTCTGATAAATATTTAGACATTACAGCAGTCAGTAATTTGGGATATCACCTTACTCAGAGCCGTCTTTGCTTCCCTTTCCATCTTACTGTTAACATCAGCACACAAGAGAGCAGAAGCTGAGGAGCCAGAGCTCTATGGACTAAATTAATCAGGAGAACATCTATGGAGTAACTAAAGACTATGACTTTAATCTGTTGTAAACTTGACAGAAAATTTAGCTTCAGCTTCCTAATACACAAGAAGATGTGCAAAGTATAGGCCATACTGCTTGAGTTAAAGTTTTTTCTCTAATTCATTGTTAAAAGGTTCACAGGTTATTCCGAGTTGGAAGGGACCCTCAGGATCATCTAGTCCAACTCCCCACCAACTAGACCATGTCACTGAGCTCCTCATCAAGTCTCCCCTTGAACATCTCCAGGGATGGAGACTCTACCACCTCCCTGGGCAGACCATTCCAATGAGCGATCACTCTCTCTGTGAAAAACCTCTTCCTAACATCCAGTCTGAACCTCCCTGTCCTAGGGTGGTGTGTATATATTCCATATCTTTGTGTTTTGGCTTCAGTTTATGAGTTATTTTGTTGTGCATACTGGTCTTTAGCAACACCACGGTCGTTTTCTCTCTCTATCCAGAAGACGAGAAAAAAAAAATAAAAAAACTGAAAAGCGGCAGTTGAAGAAAAGAAAACATTTTTTTTGGTAGCTCACAGAGCGGCGGCAGAGGCAGGGAGCTGGTTGGAGCTCTCTGGCCTGCTGTGGTTGTGTGGGGCTGGAGAGGGCCTGCTCTGGTGGATTTTTCTCCAGCTTTTGGGAGAGCCCCATATTTTTTTCCTTTTTGTCTTGTTTTCTTTTTTTTCCCCTCTTTTTCCTTTTTCGTTTTTTTTTTTTTTGCTTTTTCCTTGGACATATTTGTTGCTGCACTCCAGCCACNTCTTAAACTGGGGAGCCCAGAACTGGACAGAATACTCAAGATATGGTCTGAGCAGCGCTGAGTACAGGGGAAGGATAACTTCCCTAGTCCAACTGACCACACTGTTCCTAAGACAGGCCAGCTAAAAAGCTGTGTATGAGAATCAAATCAATACCAACTGATCTTTCAAGGCTGTGGAAATATGTATTGACTTACTTCCCTTCACACCATGTTGAGTATACTCATCCCCTGTACATCCCAGTATCCTGATCATNGAGCCTCCTCTTTTCCAGACTGAACAGTCCCAGTTCCTGTAGTCGCTCCTTATAGGGCCTGCCCTCCAGTCCCTTCGCCATCCTCGTTGCCCTTCTCTGGACCCTCTCAAGCAGCTCAACATCCCTCTTAAACTGGGGAGCCCAGAACTGCACACAGTACTCAAGATGAGGTCTGACCAGCGCTGTGTACAGGGGAAGGACAACCTTCCTGGACCGACTGACCACACTTCTGCATCTGATCTTAAAAATGTGGATAGTTGCCATGCACTTAGTAGGTGGCAAACACAGAAAGTGCAATTGAGATATTAGATTCTGGATGGAGTACCTGCAGTGAACTGGAATCTTTCTGCCATCTACCTTCTTCCAGGCCTGGGGTCCTTGTAGCTGAACCATCAGAAGAGATGGATGTGTGTCTGTGCTGATGTCTCTCAAGTGCACAGCTGGGTGCCCAACTGCACATCCATTCTCATCAGTTGTTGAAGCTAATACAAAGCAAGCTCAAGCATGCTTAATTATCAGCAGATGGCAGCTAACTTTTAATGTCTTAAAGCTGCTGGTGCAGGTGAATATTCCCCCTGAATGCAAGCAGTATGTTTCTGGAGCTCTGGATCTTTCTGGAACTCTCTTTCTGTAACTGTGTACAAAGTGTTTAGCTGAATATCAGGCTAATATTCATGTGGTTATCACACCGTGGCTTCAGTATACTCCAATACGAGCTGCTACTTCAGTATTCTTTAGAGAAGAAGGTATACCTCCACGATTTTTCCTTATTATTTCAATTCCACTTCAGTATATTTCTCAGAATAACAGGGTAGTTACTGTTACTGTCTTGTTTATGCTGTGCAATTATTATAAATCTTGCTTTACACTCTTTGCTTTGGCTGATGCCTGCATTTATAGGGACAGAACGACATTTAGCAATGCATCTTACACTCTGACACATTTAATTCGTTTGTCAAACTTGTGCTTGCACTTCTATTTCTATTTCTAAAGCAGAAGCACTTTGCTCATAGTTTGGTGTCAGAATGCATGAAACCTCCTTGGCATAATGTGAATTAGAACCAGCAGCAAAATGAATGAATGATTAAAATTGGGCATGGATCCAGTGTTTGACATTCCACTCATTAGAAAGTCTACTCTAATTAACTTAATTGGAATCTACTGGGTGTGCCATTGATGGATTTGCTTGTCACCACAATTTTGTTTTATGTTCCATCAAACTCATTGGTGAAACATGATATATGCTGAGATTACCTTGTAAAGACGTAGTTCTTCAGAGGGATCTGCAAATTACAGCCTTTTGCTCCCGCACGGGGACTTAATGAAGTCAATGGGAGGCAGGGTGCATGCTAGTGAACTCCTTTGCATGATAATTATTTTCTCATAGGCCATATGAGTTACACATGACATATAACTTGGCATTTATCTAGCACCTGGGGATTTCAAATGATCTCCTAAACACTGAGGAATCAATTGAGCCACTTCTCCTAATGTTAATAGCACCTTTTCCTACGAGGGGTCACTGGAAGTACTCAATAAACTCATTGAGACTACTCAATACATGGTCAGAATCTGTCTGTAATTAAGTGAGTCTTGTAAAAACACTGTTATAAATAAATTATATGCATTTTTGACTGGTATACTGGGAATCTGGTGTTTCTATAACCATACAGTGAATGATTAGCAAAACCAGAATGAGACCAAGGATTTTGTTGAATGAAAACCAGCTCTGCAAGTTGACACTTGAATCATTAGAACAACTAACTTACTTGAAGGATTTTATCCTTCTGTCTATAATCCTGAAACATCCATCTCACCTGAAGCAAGAGATTTCAGAAAAAACTTTTGCTTTTCGACTTGAGGGTGTACATCTGTGCTGACTTTCCATGTTACTTGTATGCATATGTATATGTCATTAATCAGGGCTCTCATAAACATGGGCAAATAATCTATTTTTGGTCTAGAAAAATATATTAAATGTAAATGAGAGGTTGGATTTCCATTACATTTTTTTGATCTAAAGCACAGAATTCTGTAAGCAGATTGAAAGATGTATTTCAATCTTTGAAAACATGAAGTGGTTAAATGGATACTAGTGGAAGGAAAAATTAAATGATGGGGAAGATATATAAACAAAGTTAAGTCCTTTTTATTAATATAAAATCTGTGGTCATACTGGGAATGAAACCACGTATCCCCAGACAAGTTTAAAGAGCACATGCAGCAAGGAAAATACCATTGTTACTTTATGAATTATGGAGTTCAATAGATACCATGACAATAAGTATATTTTAGGGAACAGTATCATCTGTTGCAAGATTAAAAGGATTTAACATTTCATTTACACCACCAAATTTTTCTTATAGTTTTTATAGGCCTGTAGAATAGATTGCTTTTTTTTTTACAGCAATTTAATGAGAACGGAAATATGTACTACTCTTGTCATCAGTTGATGTGATTATTAATAAGGGAGGGTGGAAAGTTTCTCTTTACCTAAACAGAGTCCTGTGAAACTATGTAATTTACTTTTATTTAAAGATACAGTAAAGACAGATACTGCGATGAGTGAGAGAATTTAGAGTGGTATCTGAAGACGCAAATAGAAAATGGGCTAGGAGTTTCTGCTGATATTTGTAATTTAGAAGCCACTGTTTGAGGCTGTATGAATTAAAATTAAGCATTTCAATAATCACTGCAAAATGAAAATGGCCTCCCTTTTAATCTTGGTCCAAATATGTTTTGAAGGAAATTAGGCTTTTTTTTTATGGTGCCTTCCTCTAGAATCTGTAAAGAATTTGAGTTTAAATAAATGTAAAAATGTCATTTCAATAAAAATCTTACTAACCATCTTCTCACATTAGCATCCAAGGCAGTTTGTAGTCGCAAGTGCACTGCATAGATTGCAATGTTGGAGAATGCCCAATTTGATTAGAATGATAAACTAGCTTTGCTGGAAAGTTAATGTTTCGGTGGACTACAGTTTGAAACTCAAAACTAAAAAGAAGGGGAAAAGACCAAAGCACTTTCTAATAGTCTTTATGTTCTGTTAATCATACAGTGAATAAGCAAGAAGGTTCAAATTGATGAAGAAATTACTTTTGTCACAAGTATAGTTTTACGAGTTGAAGCTGGTGGTTTGGTGTCTCAGTTAAAAGGCAACACCTTCTTTATAACTTTATTCATTAAAAAAGAAAAGAAATCTAATCTTTTAAGCTTCAGGAAAAGTGAAGATAGTTGAACTTAAGCCTTCATATGTGTCTTGTATCTTCCAGTGGTGACTCCTGACC
Source organism: Pitta sordida (assembly GCA_013390025.1). Lineage (NCBI taxonomy): Eukaryota > Metazoa > Chordata > Aves > Passeriformes > Pittidae > Pitta > Pitta sordida. Next base: position 172,411 of record WEKX01006350.1, on the reverse strand, counting down.
TTTTACTTCATTGGTCATTTATGACACAATATATTCTCATGAGCCGTTGAGAAACCAGGTAAAAAAAAATGAACGCAACTTATAGATTGGCCTGGAAATGTAAATCCACAAAACTGTATTATATATAAAAGCATTTTATTCTAAAATAATTTTCCAAGTCGATGCTAGAAGAGTATATAGGAAAAAAATCACAAAAAAAAAAAGAGAATTAATTGAATTTAAAAAAAAAAAGGGAAAAAAAACCCAAGAGAAAGAAGGAGCTAATTAAGATAATTAAGGAAAGTACTTTTATTTTGCAAATCGCTATCTGCATGTCTCTCTGGAAGTCTACATCCTCTGAACTTAAATGTGTTTTACAATCTGTTTGTATGTTGTTTTGTTGGGGGTTTTGTTTTTTTACTTGGAAGATGCTTGTAAGGAACACAGAGTTACTTTTGCTCTTCAGTTTCTTGTCATACACAGCTTGCTTCTGAATAATGTGTGAATTACAAAAGAAACCTAGGCCTGGATCAACTAAAGATCCATAGTAATTTTTTGCTTTCTGACTGCTCAAGGAACTCCCACATTTTTCAGTTTCTGAAGCCTTTGTAGCAGAATCTGGCTCATGTTCACTGCCATCAAGAAGGGGATTTCATTTTTCTTGGGCTGCTGAACCAAAAGCCGCTCACTGTGGAGGGACAGTTCCATCTCTCAGGGAAGACACCTCAGTTTTTCAGTAAGAGAAGGGATTTGTTCTGGAATTTTACTTTTGCTTCTATCAGTACTGGATATTTCAAACACACAGATTAACCAACGTGAAGGTAGTAAACAGGTCGTGCAACACAAAGAGCAGGGAATTCTAGGAATTTTAAATTTAGAAATTGTTCAGAATCTTTCTAGAAGTATATTAGAAGTAGTGTCTGGTATTGTATAGCGTAACTGTGGATACTTTAGGATTTTCTCAGCTAATGCTTGTGTTAGACACACTGTTGAAATGGGTTACAATTTCAGGACAGCATAAATCTAGACAATTGCGTTCATCACCTCAGCACCAAGGTTGATGTGGCTTATCTGTGCTTTGGAAAAGAGAAATTTAGACCATTTGTTAAGTGTTAGCTTTTCCACATAGTATCAGCAGGGCTGGGAATCTCAGTGGCTTAAAATGTACAAAAGCAACCAATCATGCTCATCAGGGAATGACTAGAAATAGTGTGAATGGTTTGGAGTATAATAAGGGTCTATGCTCTTATTGATGGTTCTTCCTAGATTACTTTTTCCTATTTGTACTACGAAACAAAAAGAAAAATGACAGAGCCTCCTCTGGTAATTCATATGTGGTATAAATATATACAACATATATAAAAAATATTAGTCTGGGAGTTCATGTAATATATATATGTACATATATAAAGATTTCTTTTAGTAGGTTAGTTTTCGGAAAGACATTATGTTCCCTTAAAGTCCCATATGGATATTTGTGACTCCCACACCATATTTTGTACGTGGTGATTTGAGATAAACTGTAAATAAAATTAGTTTGAAAATTAATCTTCTATTAACTTGTTAAAATCTAATGATTCAACTACAATTAATAATTTGTAGTCATAATTCATTGAGCTTATATTTGTAATCCAATTGTGAAGTTTAATCTTTCTTGCTTGTCAGTGAGACAGTGGGAAAAAGTTTTCTTGACATTCTATATGTGTACGTATAAATGACAATAAATGTATGTAACTAAGCATTTTTAAAACAGCATTTCACAATCTTTTTTCTCTTTTTCCTAACCACTTCTCCAAAATATAAAACCAAAAGACTTATTCACAAATTCACAGAAAACTGTTACCAATATCATGACTCAGAATTCAAAAGTTGGCATTGAGTAGGGACAGGGGACTATTGCATCATTAAAAAATGCATTTTCATGGTACTAGCACCTCATTCTAATTTCAGAAATTCTGGCTTCACAACACTGTAATTCTTGATTTATACTAGACCCATAAAATCAGCTACACTCTGAACCTATGTCCATTTTAAAGATGTCTTTTAACTAAACTGCCACACAAATGGAACTCTTTATTTCCCCCAAGTCATAAATTCAGTTTCTACCTCTTTAGATGGCCTTTTTTTTAGAATATGACTAGTAAGCATATAATTTTTTCAGGTTTATTTAACATATTTATGTTAATGCATTTCAATTTAATTTACTTTTGATAGTAAAATCTACAATAATACATTTACAACTTGTTAGATTTTACATAGTTGATCACAACTTAATAGACTTTAAACTTGTTGGTTAAAATATCTATTGTATAGTAGCAATCCTTTTTGTGCTGTTGTGTGGGAGCCTACCTGCATGGCTCAATGGGGCTTGGAAGGCAACCACTGCGGTAAGTGAGCTGCCCTTGAACTCATCCAGGGGAAATAGATGTTTCAGAATGATCTGACTCAGAACTCAGTGGAATGGTCTGCCCAGGGAGATGGTGGAGTCACCAACCCTGGAGGTGTTTAAGAAAAAATTCAATGAGGAACCCAGCGACATGGTGTAGATGGTGGGAGGCTTGGATAGATGGAGCGTGGTGCCCGTGGTTCCATGCTGTGGGCCTGGTCCCTGGGTGGGCATTCGCTTGGGAGTTGGACTAGATGATCCTGTGGGTCCCTTCCAAATCAGAATAACCTGTGAACTAGTGGTTGATTCATTTCCACCAGTTTGAGGAGAAGGCAGAGGAAAATGTCCTCATCTGGGACACGCATCTTAAAGAGTGCATGAGTGACATTATTGTCATTTGTGGTTCCCAACGTGCAACTGGTCTGCATTTTCTCAGCATCTCCAGTCAGTATATGCTACTTCGACCACAAGCTAAAAAAGGGGAGATAGTGAAATTATTCTTGTAGGATTACACACAAAAAATAGTATTAGCAGGTTTTCTTCCAAACTGTAAGACAGTTTCTGCCAGGTTGAAACAGCTGAATAAATAGCTCCTGGCTTGTTGATATAACAGAGGGAAAAACCCTCTAATTTATCACATGCATTTATCCTTACTTTTTTTTTCCCTCAGGGTAAGTATATAAGATTCTACATGGTGAATTTATGCCTGTTTGTATGAAAATTGGATATAAAACTGGGTCAAAGTACTATTCTTAGCCACAGATGAAATACTACTGACTTGTTGAAAATCCATTCTCATCTATATGTTTTTGTCCATCAGATTTTGAACCCTAGTGCTGAGCAGTTTGATGCAAATTGCTTTCCTTAAAACACTACATCTTAAAACGTTCTGAAGCAAACACCACTTGTATAGCAGAAGCTGCATTACATGAAGCATATAAAGAATTCTTGTGGAAAGGTCTGTTTATCTCATCAAAGTGAAATTATATCTGTGTAGACATAAAGTATAGTAGACATATATATGAATATATGTATATATACAGTATCATGTTGCATGTTAGAATACACTTTACAAATAACCCAGAATTTAAAAAATAATTTTCAGTATGACATACTGCCAACAAAAACGTGGCATTGTAGCTTAAGACTTGGTATTATTTTGTTATTTCAGTTTTTTCTTTTCTTAATAATGAGAAAAACTGTATTGATCTTGGATGTAACCATGAAAGAATGATGATTAAGAATTACAGAAATCTTTTGTCCCAGGAAGGTCCTTACCGCTCTCATGAAATTTTGAACTAGTTTACTTTGTTACCTCACAAATCATTAATATAAGCCAGCAGTAAATTGTGGTTTGGCACACTGCCCAGCATAGCACCACGATCAAGCCTCTGCTTTGTGGTAAATTAAAACCCAGCTCTTGATATTAGAGGCACACACATTTATGGAGGCATTAGATATGAATTCATTTACCATTTGCTTTTCTACACGGCTAGCTTTAAACTACGTCATGTAAAGGAAGTTATTGGTGTAATCAGGGAAAACTACACTGGATAGAGGTGTAAGGTCCTTTCAACAGCACGGAGGATTTGCTGAGATGTGTCTGAATGGCTACCTGAAAAGGACCTTAACTCTTATTTGTGTAATTATAACATATGTGAATCAACATGTGTAGGCTCACAGGACCATGCATTTTGTGTGCATGAGCACAGAACACACGACAGGACTGATTCTTACTAAAGATGCAGGACTAACCCTCTTCGCAACAAGGCATAGAAATGAAATTAAACCACTGGAATGAAACAGAGAAAAATCACACCTTTGAAAATTGTTGGAAACACTTCAATCCATTACTTGTATTCTGGCGATTACCAAAAATTTCTTTATAACAGTTTGTGTAATTACTTGCCATTTGCTTGTATTTAAGAAGAATCAGCTCAGATTGTTCCTAGTAAGTCATCAACATTGCTTAAAAAAAGTAGTTAAGCTTTTTTTTTTAAGGCAGACTTACAGACAGGTTTTTTTGATCAGTAGATATGAGGATGTTTTGCAGCAGCCTGTTCAGTTCAGGTAGTTATGCAATAAAAATCAACTATTTCCCAAAATTGTTATTTTTCATTGATGTCTGCTGTATTTCAGTGACTTTTAGAATGTAGCTTTCTCTTCAGTATTGTCGCTTTAATGTATATTTCTTAGGGGCAAGAAAACAGGGTATGAAGACAAAACATGGCTCCTGAAAATGTCCATTTGCAGCTAGTAACAATCTAGGAAAGGCAATCCTGGAAAACTGAACTCCAAGGGAGCTTCACAGGTTTCCAGTCGTCTGTGTACTCTTCCTGTTAAATTGGTTAAGTATGTTCTGCAACCCTGTCCTTTTTGTTGGGTGTAGGTAATTACCAAACAACAATCCTAATCCACAGAGAAATATCTTGGCTTCTAAAGGAGAAAGTAACCTCTGATACCTCTTAAATCTGTTAGTTGCCTCCACTTCACTCTCACTGTGTCAAAACAGCATTGCTCTTGATGACTGACTTACCTGCAGAACAATGTATTTATTAGCAGTGAAAATTTCCTTCCCGTATAGCCTGCATTATGCAATATATCAAGTACCTCTAAATACCTGAAACCAGAGACTCTGTGCTTCAATTTATCCATGCTACAGCAGTTGCCTCTGTCCCCACCAGGAAAAAATGCTAAAGGGGTGGCACGGGGCAGGTCAGGGCTTGAGGGCTGTACACTGGTAGACTGAGGCAGGCACTTCGCAATGCTTCATTTTTGGAACAAACGAAACAGGCTTCCATTTTGCTGCCAGAATAACTAAATCTGGAAATTAAGCAATAAACCCTCAAATGGTTAAATGAATACAAATAAAGTTAATGGAACTACACCTGCTTAAACCACCTTTGATTTTGGCAGAGTATAATTACTCCAAATATTATTGTAAAATCACTCTCTCACGTGCATGCTCAAAGATGGATATATACAGACATAGGCTCTTTGGGTGGCTGATAGAAGAGGCCTTCCTTAAGTGCTACAGGCATTTCATATACAAATATTTCCTATGGTTTCCCTCCTCAGACAGAATAATATTGCTTCAGCCAACATAAACATGTGAACTCAACCAATGGGTGGAAAATGGGAGCTGAGATGTGAAAAAAAATCCCTCTAAACATTTTGACGCCAAGAATAAAATACTGAGATTTTTGCCTTAGATAAGACAAATAAACAACTCTGAAAACAGCAAATTACATATTAAATTTCTACTGAGTTCTTGAAAGATTTTTGTGCCACCTCATAAGAGTTAAGAGGCAAAATCAGCCATGGAGACTGCAGCTATGGGACTACAGCAGAGTCTGAAATTCGGGTTGCTTCTGGACTTTCATCTCCCATAGCTCTGAAACCTGGGCTTCTCTCTTTGCAGGCTACATACTGGGCAGTGGTAGCAGTACCTGTGGGAGCTGAAATTCACAGTTCAGGTGTGAATCCCTCTTTCTCCACATATCCTGTTAGATAAATAGAGAACAAACAGGAATATATAAGTATAAATGTCAGTAGTTTGTTTATAATGTAGCTGACCAGGTCCAGAACTGTGCAGACCATTAATGTTTTATTACTCTGGTTTGTTTTGAAGTCAAGACTACTGATCAGAAATGGCCATTTAGATTTAAAAAAAGAAGTGTAGGTGATGAGATACAGGGGTTATAAATGGAGGACACTGTGTATACAATGAAGAATACCAAATTACCCAGGCAGAGCCCAGCTCTGCATTTTAGTACTTTCATACATGAAAACCTCAAAGTGTGGTGAAACATCTTTAAAATGCACCACATGAAAAAAACCTTGCTTGGACAAGAATATCAGGTTTGTGTCATCATCTCAAGTCTGGTTTTACATTTGTTCCAATTAATTTGGTTCTACTGGCACTTAAGCTAATAAAAATATATCCAATAAATGGGAGCTCAGAAGAAATGGGTTATCACAAGAAAGTATTCAACAGATATCATTTTATGTATTATATTGCTGAAAGTGAAAAACCCCGTAACTTCTTAACAAGGAAAATGTGAAATGCAAAACTAAGAAAGGAATGAATGGGATGCTGCAAATATTTGGAAGATTTTTGGAAACATTTAGAAAACCGGTGAAGTAAAATACACATATTTGCACAAGGTTGGAATTTATGACCCTGTTTGATTTAATTTCTTGGAGACTGGCTAAACATATATTGCTGGTACGTACTACTAAATGCACAAGTCTATGATTCCTAAAGGTACACAAAGGAAAAATACAGAAGTAGGAAATGATTATTGAGGGATTGCTTATAATTATCATGGAGTGCCGAATGACAGTCCATACTCATCAAACCTATTTATTCTGTACTGTACTAGTATTCAAGATGCTAAAAAACAACGATAACGCAGCAAATGAATATGGAGAGTGAATAATCTACTCTGGGATTGATGAAATAAACTTTGCAGAAAAAAAATATTTTTAGACAATGTCTGTTCATTTAAAAGAGAGGAGAGGTGACAAGGGTGTTCAAAGTCCTTAGAGAAAGAGTTTGGCAGTTAAGAGTGGTATTACTCAAGTTAATAAAAATATTAAGAACTAAAACTGCAAGAGTTTAGCAAAGTAGGACAAATATCTACTCCAGAGTTTGTCATGAATATTAGTATTCAGCTGTGCTAGACTATATGAGATGGTGATAAATCAAGCAAGATTTAGAAAAGTCTCTGAAATCTTTGTGTGAATCTCTGAGAATATAAAGCAGTGCTACTCTTGCAAGGAGGAGCAAATGCTCTGCTGGAGAGTATTCTACACTACATAAGGGAAAGACATACCATGAATGCTAATTCTTAGAAACTTAGTTTTACAATTTTTATTTAAAACAGAGCAAATATTTTGCAGAAAGTTAATCTAATAAGAAGGTAAGCATGAGAAAGTCTCTTCTTAATCATTGGTATATGAGAGAGAGACAAAAAATAAGATCCTGATCCACAAGGGTAACTATTATCTGCAGATAGTCTTTGTCCTGCAGCAGTGTCTGACAAAGCCTGCACCAATTCATGATGGTCTGGAAAATTTCCTGGATTTACCTGACTTTCTTTTAAGATACAGAAGAGACTAAAAGAAACAGTAACTTTAGATTTGACAATTAGACATTTGGCTTGAGTTTGCACCCCCAAGAGTAATATCCTCAGGTAGTTGTGTTTGTTCTCTTCCTAGCCCTGTCATCTGCTGAAGATGAGGTGGGGTTCCCTGATTCCAAGCTGAGCATTCCAGGTGGCAGGAGAAGCCAAGGGCCCTGCTTCCTACATGAATGCTCCTTGCTCCACTTGTGTCCAGCCAGCAGGATAAATTTTCAATGACTGTCCCAAATTAAACCTTGTTTGAGAAGTGTTAACCTCAAGCTGAAACTCTCTATACCTGTGACATTTAACGTAGATTTTATTTATGGTATGTTTGATATCAAATAAAATATCTTGGATTCAGCTTCAAGGAGATGGAATCCATGATATTATTTATAGTATATAAGATGGAGGAGATAATTTGAAGAGGATAGACTACTTCTATTGTGAACGTAACTGTGGACACTACAATAAAGACCTTAGGTTTATTATTCAGTGTAAATGAATATTATACTAGTATCTAATATGCTGTAATACGAGCATTTATGCATTATTTCATGTTACAGAAGAGACATAAATATATTTTTACCCCCTCACCTTTATTATCCAGGCAAAATCCTGATGTCAACCAATGGGGAAAAATTTGGCATATTCCAAGTTTGAATCGAATGTCATTGCACAGTGATGTAACACTGAAATATATTTTCAAGAATGCAGATTTGAGAGAAAATATTGAGAGAAAATATTGGATACAATTAAAGGACATAGATACCTTTCTTGGTAATTTATTAGCTGTTCCAAATGGAAATATTTCCTCTGATTAAGTCAGGAAATGAAATCATCCCAATTACAGGATGCCATTTAAATATTTGGGATACAAATGCATAGTAATGGGCACAATGAATAGAAGTGGGATATATTATCTGCCTTTCTTTTCGTTTTTTTTTAGTTCTGGAAAGACAAATAGAATTTTGGATCAAATGAACAGTTTCACCAATCAGTAGCGTATTTTAGAAAATTTTATCTAATAGTCCATGTCATATTTAAAAGGTGTTTTTTTTCACATCCCCTATTCAAACAAACAAAAACACCCTGGATGTTCTGACAAGCAGACTGTATTTCCCTGAGAAGAGAGCAAAATATGTTCATTTATTTCAGTATTGTGGTAGCACTGAGAGGCTTGACTCATGGAACACACTGTGCAAAGGATGTAAAGTGACACTTACTTGAGATTAAAGAAGACTCACAAAAAACAAAAGTGAAGTGTTCAGCAAAAAGCAGAATATGTTTGTGCTTCTCTAAGGTTTTTTTAAGAAAGCAAGCTGTCACTGAAAAGTGAAGACCAACAGACAATTTGTAGTTTCATAGTTGTGGTCTAACCAGAGCCAAATAGAGATTGAAAAGAATATAGGATTAGTTTAAAAAAATATTTCCACCTTACTTTCTAGAACAATAAGTGTTTTCCTACACCTAGGATAGGTACTATTTCTCTTTAGACCAGCCAAATGAAACATGCTGTATTACCAACAAAGTGACAATGTATATTATGAATAGTTTGGTTAAAATAAGAAGTGAGCTGAGCCTTTGGCCATCCTTCAAACCAAATTGAACTCAAACCTTTGACATTTCAGTTACACTGTCTCCTGCCTCATCCTACATTTCTCATGGTATAGTGTCATGCTGAAATACCCGGAGGTCTGATATTCAAAAAGGGCAGCAATAGGCACCTTGCCACTTCCTGCTGGACTATGGATTTGTCAGAGAAAGAGAGTTAGAGCAGTGGGAGGGAGTATTTTCTCCTTCAAGGCAAATATTGTTGGTAGGGAGAGGGCAGGCCCTTTTCCCATGATGCATGATAACCTCCAAGGAGAGCATTGATGACGGATGACTGTCAAACTTCCATGAAAGAACGTTGTTATGCCCTAAAGAAAGAGCAATACCATGCTCAAACCGAATTCATAGACAGTTCACTTAGTTTGGAGACAACTGAGCAAGTAAAAAATCCAGCAATAAAACTACCAATATGTTTTCTATATTCAATTAGATCTAGCTGGAAGAAAATCAACACAATATTACACAATAATTTCTCCCTGGATTTGAAAAATTCAGTCATTAAATTTCCTCTTCCAAATAAACCCCAGACATTTGTAGTTGGATCTAACAAAACAGAAACTGATCTGTACCTTGCAGTAATGTATCTTTTTAAGTTCATGAGAAGGATTGACTGGAACGATACCAGGTATTTTGTGATTAAAAGTGTATTAATCATTTGCTGAAGATTATTGAATGATTCAAGATGAATTGTCTGTTTATATCATTGATGCCAGTATGATTAATTCAAATCTCCTGCTAGGTTTAAGAGGACAGAATTAGAGATCTAACTACAAGAACCCTCTTGATCAACAGTTAGTATGTCAATAGCTGTTACATCCTTTAGCTAAATGAGTGGCAGAAAGTATATCAGTAATTTCTTGGTTCTTTTCTCAACATTCTCCAATAATGGAGCTGATATAAATTGTTGAATATGTGACAGATGGGAAATCTTTAATGTTTGTGATACACACATACACGCGCGCACACACACACATTTTTCTGAGTTGAAGGATTCTCCATACTGACAGTGAAATACTACAGATCTTACTCAAATGCTATTGCAAAATCATTAAGATGCAGTAGTTTGTCTTAAAGATAAGAGAAAGTCAGCACAAACTCAGAGAGGGTCAGTTAGAAACTAAAAGTGGATCTTGCAGAACATCCATATGTACATGTTGATTAAGTTCAGACCAAAAGGCTTTTTTTTTTCTAATACTTTCTGAATCAAAATTTTAGAGCAAACTGGCAGCACAGATATGTCACAAAATCGGAATTCTGCTTCTGTCTATCATGAATCTTAAAGCAAACAGTTTAACAATTAGTGTCTTTTTTCTGTAACCTCTAACAGAAAGATTGTAAAGCACTAGGTGCATGAAAATAAGAAAAGATGAATTGCTGATACTTTTAAAAGACTTGGAAACTTCAGCAAGGAACCCTTATAGAACTACAAAATACTGGTGGTTCTGCGATAAATTAAGGAGGGAGTCACACTCCTAGTGAATTGACAAAAATTGGTGTTGATTAAACACTCACTGATTTATTTCTTCCTCTGTGAGATTTAGGTTTGTTAGAAGAAAAAATTAAATTTATTATAAAAAACAATCTATATACACTTCACATTTTACTTTAAGTGGAATGAAAGTTCAACATTCTTACAGAAGTATAAAATTAAAATTAAACACGATTGACTATTAAAAGTGTTGTCTTATTTGTCATATTACTATATCTGCTCCTCTATGTTCTCTCGAGGGTTAATTTGTGTATGAATTTAAAATTAAGTTATTAATAATTTTCATTTATTGTCAAAATAAGTATTGATTTACTTCTGAAATTTAGTTTATTTTGCATTACTGCTAACATCAAACAAGATAACAGGACGCTATTGGCATTGCTGAAAGCCAAATGTAGGATTATGCCTGTTTATTATCTTGAGCAGCCATGCAAGCTAAGCTGCAATGAGTCCTACACAAGGAGCAATATTCATATATTAAATCTGACGTGCAGTCCAGATACCACAGAAAAAAAAATCACTTTAACCTTATTTCCTCACGAACAGTGGTTTATGTGATCACAATGTCTTCCTGCCTATATTTTTCTGCATCCCACCCTAAAGCTTTTGAACTGTTTGGCCTATTAAAAAAATGTTCACTATTAGGTGACCGTGAAAAAGGAAGAGATATCTTCTGAATGTGTCCTGTGACTGCCCCACCTGGGAGAACTTTGTGGGATTCTTGTTAACATAAAGTCATGTATAGAAGAGACAACTTCTAGGATTAGTGTTTTGTCACCACATTCCAATAGTCACCAATATTGTTGGCAGAAGCTGTGCTGCAACAACTACAGTGGAGACTTTTTTCCCCTGACAGTCTCAGAGACCAAGGCATCATTTGTGCACTATGTGTTGCAAAAGACAATATAAGCAAATTAATTTCCTCTGTGGAACTATAACCCCCAAAAAATACTTAGTACAAAATTAGGATCAATATTTTGAAACAAAAGCAAATTGATTTCCTGCACTAGTTCAATATTTTAATGGTTGTAATGTAACAGATAAATAACAGACTTGTTTCAAGTTGTTTATATCCACGTATTCCAATTTCAGTGAAAATATATTCTACTACTATTCATTGCTGGTACAAAACCTGTAGTGCAATGTACAACGAACAAGGTCAACTTAAACAAGGTAAAAAATAGGACATATGACAAGTGCTCTGTATTTCAACCGGTGTTTTGAAAAGGATGAAGCTCTCTTACACTGAGCCCTGAATTTGAACTGAAGGTAACAACTCCTGTTACTATGCACCACTCTGGTATTATTTTTGCTCTGCTAATATTCTTCTGCTGCATTTTATAGTGACAGGAATGTATTTCAGAGGTCAGCACTGTGGTTATCTTGAGCTCATTCAAATGGCTCCTGGGTATATGTACACAGAACAGAGTTTTCCAAAAGGTTCTTTTGAAATTCTTTACTGAAGGGTTATAATTTCACTATTTCATTATATTAAACACAGGAAAATGTCACATAGAATTTACTGTTATCTATATACGTAATAAATCTCATATTCTCACTTAATCATTTGTATATTTTAGAAAATTAATTTCATCAAATGTTCATTAGCAGTGATAATTAATTATAGCAAAGTTCATCAGACAGCATATACATATTGCCAATGATCACCATGATGTTCTTTTGACAGAGTTGTTACAGCACAAATGTTCACACATTTTTATGCAGACATTTCACCAGCACGACATACTAGCTCTAAATCTGCATTTAAGGCTTAAAGTTACAGATGCACTGAATATTATTGAAATATATTTTACTTTCATTAATTTCATGGTTTTGAATGATAAATGCATATTCAAATACTATATAAATTATGTCCATAGTGAAAAACTGATTATTTTTAATGTTAGTTATTTCTAAAAACATCCTAAAAATTGTCCACAGGAATCGTGTTTATTAATCTATCTGTAAATTGAAAATTCACTCTTTTTCAGAAAATCTGTGTATTTTATCAAGAGTGGCATGACGTCAAATTCTTGGTGCCTAGAAAAGGGGGATGGCTTTTTATTTAGGGCACATGGCTTGGGGGAAGTATGTTCAGTTACTTTGCCACAGGTTTCCTGTGACTTTTGGTAACTCAGCTTGTCTGTCCAGAGTTCGTTTTTTTGTTTATAAAATAGCAACAAGAGCCTCCTCTCTAAAATACTCTTTGCTTTACACATTTATATTTTGAGGCAGGAAGGGGGGAATATTATTGTGATTTTCTCTGAGGCTTAACTAAATGGGACCATATTCTTTGTTGAGACTCGTAGATACTGCCATGTTATATTGTATCAATATAATTATTATTGCCCTAACAAAACCATTAATTTAATTGCCCTTTCTGATTCTTGAAAGCACTACTGTCTTCTGAGTATTCCATGCTCTAATCAGGTGGATCAAAACAGAACAGAGTGCTCAAAACAAATTCAGCTAAAACTGTGAGAAGTTTGTTGGCTTCCCTTTCCCCAATGCTCAGTATGTTTTCATATGTTTCCAGTGATTAGACTAACTTGTGCAATCAAAGCCTTGATATTCCTTGAGCTATGAAAGTATATTTCTTGCTGTTATATTAAAACTTGTCAATGATGTTGGAGTATGGTGACAGTGTGTAAGTACTGCAGCTGTCAAAAGTGTGTATGAATAATTAGCAGCTACTAATAATCTGAGATACATCATTATTTTGTTGGACTTTTCTCAAAAGCAAATGAAAAATTAACATCCCTGAGACATCATAAAAAACTCCAGAAAGACAAGTAAGTCCATCTCATATTGTCTGTATCAAAAATTACCAGAGGAGTGAAAGACATAGGTATGGGCTCATAACCAAAGTGGTTGATCTTAGTTTGGCTGATCTGCTTTCTTTTACTCAAAACTCTGTGTGGACTTGGAATTGGGAAACTACATCTAGCAAATTTGCCTAAGTGTTTGTTGAAACCCAGCCAAAGAAACCAAGTATATTTGGCTTAATCGTGTATTGCTCTTTCACAGTATAATGACAGGTTCATCTGTACTTTAATTCTGGCGCTGTTAGAATTGGAAACTTAATATATGAGTTTCCCTTAGCTCACCCCCCCAGGAGGCAAAGATACATCACAACTCTTCAGTGAACATTTTGTTGTATTAGAAAACCTTGTAATACCCAGACACAACATGGAAAAATTAGGCTAGGGAGAGTTCTTTGGCTCTCTACATTTTCTTGCTTTTGTTGGTATGACTCAGAACCATTGAGCATACTTTTCTTTTTGAGATGTTTTACAGTTCTGCTGTGTTGTTTTTCGTCATGGATTTAATGTATGGGAGGGCATGCCAAGAGTAGCAATTAACTACTTAACCTCTTCAGTTCTTACTCCAACTCACGTGTTAGATCAGCCTTTCAAACAATGGTGACAATATCTCTCTTAAAGTTGGGACCTATTTCAGTAAAAACAGGTCACAGACATCTGTGTTAAATCATCTTGCTAAATCTTTCTTTTTTTATTACTCTTCTCATCTCATTTTACTGCCAACACAGAGAAAACCAGCAGGTTTCAGGTGTGTTCTTGGGAACCCTGCCCACTTACACTCACCACAGTGGGAACTTATGAGGACTTATCTGGTTTTCTTTTTTTTTTAAGAAAAAGAGGGAAAAAAAGAAATTTATGATGATGGTTTTATTAAAATGTCAGGCATTCCTTTAAAATTAACTCAGGGAAAAACCTACAACTTCAGAGCTCTCAAAAGAGGGGATAAAGCTCACAAATTGAATATTGTTCTTCTCAGGTTATCAGAAATCTATTCTTTCACTCTGGCAAAGGAATTTAACTCTGATAATTCTTGTTAATTGCTGTCATCTTTCATTAGGATTTTTCTGTCAGCATGTATTTTGCAGCAACTGTATAGACCAACTGAGTTTCTACTCTGAAACACTAAATTGATACAAATGCTAATTTTTTTCAAAGGATTTAGTTTTTGACTTAGAAGTCTGGGAGGCGAGAGAAGAAAAACAAGTGGCCGGGTGGGAAAAGGAAGAGATTAGACCTGCAGTCTCCTAAATGACTATACTAGGGGTGTCTGTTTGCATAATACAGAGCCCAAGATCTTCCTTTCATGTTGTTGTACGGAATCAGATAAGGAAAGATGCTGTGCAATACTTGATATCCAACTATCTCAGGTGCAGACTGAGCCTAGTTAACTCAGGTTTTAGAAAAACATCTATACAAGAATAAAAGTAAAGTATGTATTTGCTTGGTTTATTGAGACTTATCCTGACAGACGAGTGAAAGATCATAAATTTGGCAGTGTAAAAGCAGAGTTAAATGTAGTTGCATATCACTTTCTTCTGTCTGAAGACAGTCTATTCTGTTCCCCTTGAGCTGGAAGCCCTGTGTTACTGAATAAATCTTTTGATGTATTTCAGGAGCATCTGGTTGCCAGTTAGTGGCTGAAGATAATGATTGGTTACATTTTCACCTGTTCCTCTTCCACATCCCTGAAGTTTCTAGTTTGTCCAATTATGAAACTTTGCCCTGTCCCTCATGGACAGAGGATAATAAAAAATACTGTGCAAGAAAGGACTAATTAACTAGTAAATGTACCTGTGCTTCAAATTCGGTACTAAGGACTATGTGTGCTAGCAGTACACAAAATCTTGTACCTTTCAGAAGCTACTCTTACCCCCTTCCTTGGTCTCTTCTAGGAATACTGCCCCACTAGAAACCATGGGTTACATGTTATTCATGTTTCTGGATGTATGTGACATGTATCTGAGAGATGGACCTTTTTGAGCATGTCGTGGTTTGACCCTGGCTGGATGCCAGAGATTCACCCACAACCTCTGCCAGAGGAAAAAAAAAACTGGGAAAAAGGTTTATCACAGGCAAAAGAAGTCAAGCTACAAGTGAGGAATATAAAGGATTTATTTCCCCCTCCCACCCCTCCTTCTTCTTACAACAGATCTCATATTCTCTTTTTTCCTCCAGGAGACAAAGGGGGAGCAGGGGTAAGGGAAAAGCCAGGCAAGTTGGTATTTCTGACCAGTTTTAGGGTAGGAACCATCTCTCTGCCTTTTCATAAAGTTCTCTCTTTCTCACGAGAGGAAAAAGTCTTTCATGACCCTTTCCCAAGTGAGATCCCAACTCAGGGACGACAGCTCTTCCATTCTCTGTTGCCTGAGAGTCACAGCACAGGATGCAGTCTTTTAAGCACTGGCTTCTCTGCTTCATTATAAGCCCAGCCCCAAATACATAGATCAGATCCTACCATAATGCAATTCTGTCACAAAGTGTCTGTCCAAAGGATCTTTGCCGAGCTCAATTCCGGCGGCCAAGTTTTTCTGGGCTCGAAGATTATCTGCATCTTCACAGCATGATCCTCTATCTTTGGCATGGCCTCAGGTGGATTCTGCATCGCTGGTTTCTCTCTCTCTCTTCCATAGGTTTGCAGGCAGACAGTCTGCTTCGCTATGGTCCATTCAACAAGCAGCAGCGAGATGTCTGAAACGTTTCCTACCTCTCCTCTGGCTGGCCTGGCAGTGCCTTCATGGCTGCTCAACCTCTCACAGCTCTTCTCCAGCCATCTTCTTTTTTGTTTCTACTTTTTTTTTCCTTTCTTAAGTACGTTATCACAGAGGCGTCTCTATCTGCTTCTGACCTTGGCAGTGGTGGAGGCTCAGGCAGCAGCTGTTTGCCGCTCGGCTCCCAGAGGAAAAAACCCACTCAAATCAGAACAGAGCATAATTCCATTCTATCGGTTATGTATGGTGACAGGACCTGTAAAGAGCTCTCTGCTTCCAACAAATGAATTAAACTCTTAACGCGTATTGCAGTAATGAATCCATAGAGAAGGACGTCTTATTTATATTGTTACTAAATTAAGAACATAATCAAAAAAAGCAGCTAAGTAAGGTATATAAAAACTACAGTTATTATCATGAATTCCTTCTACATCATAGAAAATATATAGAGCACAAACAATCCCTCATATGGCCTAAAGACAAGCCTCAGAGACAGGTGTTAATGGTTAAAGGTGTGCCAAGATTATTTTTCAGAGAAAACACAATAGGAATTTCTGTGAGAAAATAAGGTTTATGGAGGAATTAGAAGATGATAAAAAGTGAGTATGGGGAGAACATGAATTGGTTCATTGTAGCCTCAAGAAGGGGCATTAGAGAATGTAATAAGGATTGGTGTAACAAACAGGAATGAAGGAAGACTAAAAAAACCCAAACCCAAACCATCCAGAAATTAATCTGAAGGGACACTTTTATTAATATATTAATAATATATGTTATTATTAAACAGTAAATGATCTTGAATTTCATATTGTTAAAAAAAAAAGGAAGGAAAATGAGAAAAAGTTTCAAGGAATGATTTGATATAATTGAAACAGTACAGCTGGAGATAGTTTTATAGTGGTATTTTATACAGACACTCCCAGGAATGGGCAGCTGGAGAACAGAGAAGACTGATGAAGAAGATTTTGTTAATTTGTATCAGCCAATTTGAGAGAAGGCAGGATGACGCAATCAAATTTTTAGCAGCTGGCATTGTGAGATGAGGGTTGCTCATACTGGAGAAGACAAGACAAGACAAGACAAAAGTTATTTCAGCCAAATTTATTGGAGCATCCACAAGAGCTTTTTCAGTATTATATCTGAGGAAAAAAGTTCATTAAATATATTCACCAATATCTGCACAGGTAATGAAAATAGTGTATTTCCTAGAAAGGCGTTGTAGGAATGTACATAATATCAGACCATTCATTCCCTTAAGAGGTGAGGATTTAGTGAATAGCACACAGGCAAATCTTGTATAGCAGGCTTAATCTTCCAAGTTTTCTTATTTTCTCTCTTTGGTGGTAGAAGGGGTTTTTTGGTTTGGTTTTGGGGTTTTTTTGGTTTGTTTTGCTACTTTGTTTTTTGGTTTTGGGGTTTGTGGGTTTTTTTCTTTTTTTAATTGTTGTTTTTTCCTCCTCCTCTCCACAGGAAGGAGGAAAGAAAATAGAGCTATACTCACTTGAGTCAGGAGTGTCAGGTTTTGAGACCGGTCCTTGCTGACCTTGTATTCATGTGAGCTACTTATGCTCACGAGAAGGCCGGATATAATGGTCATGAATTCAGTGAAGAGGGAACTTCATATCACACTATTTTATAATACATATTTTCTTTCCTAATCACACTGAAATATTTGAAATAAAAAGGCTGATCTAGGACTTTGGAGTTATAACCACAGTGCAGAGCAGTCTAAACATGTGCAAGGCTTGTAGTTTTAAAAGTCATTACTTCACCTCTAATTTTGAGGTCGTATATACGATTTTCCCTTTGTTGAAAATGTTCACTTCTGTAATGCAGAGGCCCATGTCTGGTGCTTGTGAAAAGTACCAGAATGACAGTTCTACAGGACAAAAGTAGGTCAGCTATGTGCAACAAGAAGAACAACTTGGGAAGAAGCATAAAATCTTTCCACATCTTTACAGTACAATCCAGTTAGAGGTAGAACCATTCTAATGGCTGCGAGGAAAACCCGTAAAGGTCAGAACGAAATTTTCAGGGGCACCCCTGGCTTCCCTATTGGAGCTGTAAAAGTGTCAGTACCAGATATTGCTGCAGTGGAGCTTGTCTCAATGCCTGCACTGCAACCCACAAATGTTACCAGTTTGCTGCACTTCTGGCAGAAGCCACAAAACATCCTTATTATCTGAGTAATTCAGCATTTGTTTCACAAAAATCTGCAAAGGAAATGACAGCAGGAAGAACAAGGATGTGCAAAAACCCAAAACATTTATGCAACCATTTTTTCCCTCATAACTTTTTTTTTTTGTTAGTGCCAAACATGGTTACATTATGTTCACATCAAGCATATAGTGTAAAATTGCACTTATCAAGTATTTTGTTTGGCAGAAATGCAGAGGAGGAGATGCTGAGCCAAGAAATATTTCTCCTTTTCTCCGTCATAAAATGGAGAGCTCAAGAACAAGTGAGAGTCTTCTCACTCTATTATATTAGTGTGTGCAGGACTGTAAGTTTTTTCCAGTACATACTTTCATTTTCAGATGATTTTAAATTAAGAGTAGACATTTGATAGTGACTGAAATCAGGCCTTGAAAAAAGACACTGATACAGCTTCTGATAGTGCATTGCTTTTTGGAGCAATCTAATGTCTTTCTGATATCTTGACCAGTGTCAGACTGCAAGTTTTTGGGAGCAAGGACAGCCTCTTCATTCTGTTGGACCATGTGGCCCATTCTGACCCACAGGCAGAATGGAAAAGACACTAGAGTAAGATAGCAGTAAGCTCAGAAGCCTTGTAATGAATTACTCATATCATGCAGTATATCTATATATCAGAGACAACTCCTTTCCTCTACTGCTCTTCGCAAACACATGAGCAAAAGCAAAACTGTATATCTCTATGTGCTTGGGACAGCTGCTACATTCAGTGGTTGATTTTGTGTAAAACCAAATGCATATAACATGAAAATATGTTAATCCATGGCTGGAGAGGACAAGCAGACCAGTGATGAATCATCTCACAGGAGTTTTACCTGCCTCCCAGGGACCTCAACAGGGTTTGCTGTGGCTGACCAGATGTGTCCAGGCTGTTACACTTGACAAATCCTAAGACACATCCTGACTGGACAAATCAGAAAATCCTGCTCAGTGATATGGCCTAGATGGTGGGAGGCTTGAATGGATGGAGCATGGTGCCCGTGGTTCCACACTTGTGGGTCTGATCTCTGGGTGGGTGTTCACTTGGGAGTTGGACTAGATGATCCTGTGGGTCCCTTCCAACTCAGAATAACCCATGAACCTGTGAAAATCTCTGAGAAGGTCCAGGTCCAATAAATATAATTAGCACTGTGCCTGGCAATACTGTACCAGCAAACTATGACTCTGAGATAGCTGCGTACTCTGTAGATACGTGTGGGATGAAATTTTCATTGCAATTGGTTATACCAAGATTTTTCAGAGTTGCATTTTACTCATGAGGAGTATCTGTGGTATGTATTGCAGTATTATTTCCCTTTATGGACTGTCTTCTCTACTGGTTTATCTTATAGGTTTAACAATGCATAAGTTTAGCCCCCTGAGTATTTAATTTAAACACACTCATAATTTTCCAAATATTTTGCAAACCAGATCATACCATCTAAGTAAAAAAATCACAATAACAATTTCTAGCTGGGTGAGAAAAATTTAAAACATATTTATATTGAAAGAGCATGAGGAAAGCACACATTATTCTTAAAAAGTAATAATTAAATATCTTTTGTTCTATCTGGAAGTACAGATTCATTATAAATAAAGATAAACAAGTACAATATAAACCACCCAAACATTAATTATTTTTAATGGACTTTTAAGTCTCTTTCTCTAGTTGCTGATGAATACAATAAAATAAAATAAAATTGAAAGAAATGTCAAGATGAACCCAAATTTATAATTAACAAAGCCCACCATAAATTTGCAATTACTTGTCCATATGAAGGTCTTGGAGAAAGTTCATTTCAGCAAGGATAACATTGACACTATTGGAGTTTTAGCAGGAACAATTATTATCATTGCAAATTACTTAAACTATTAAACTGAGAATAATTCAGAAATATCATTAGCAGTCAAATTACTTAAAAAAACTTGTTTTGTTTCTCCTTTGTTTAATTTAAACTTAATGTCTGCTTATTCTCACACGAGTAGAAAATGCTGATAAATAATTCCAGAGCATGCTTAAACATCTCCCTTCACAGCTAGCATCTAATTTGATCTCAGGAGACCTTTCTTGGTAGCTGAATAAAATATTTTCATTTATTCCAGAAGAGCCTACATCACCATACGTTTGTAATCTCATGTTGTTTGGTAATGCTGCTAGATGAGGTCCTCAGCAAATCATTAAACTTGTTCAATAACAACATTACAAAACACAAGAGATTTGCCCTTAGTGAAACAAAGAAGTTTTTCAAACATGAGGAAAAAACAAAACAAAAAACTTTAATAAGCTCACTTGAGCTTCTAGGACTGCTTCAGACAGTATTTAATATTTTAAACTTCCTGTTGTCCAAGGGAAAAGAACAAGGAGAATTCAATGCAGCGTCAAAGTGGTTTGGAAAAGCCTTCTACTTTCACATTGTAGAAAATGTAAGTGATATTGCTTTTCTGATAGGATCAAATGTTGTCATGATTAGCCCAATCTGTGCATTACACATTCCCTGTATTTGAACAAACTATAGTCTTTTGAAATTTAAATGTTCAACCTCCCAGTCTGATCTTTTTAAGAACTATGTTTCCTGATGATAGGATAATGTAAATGACTTCGCTATGGAATTCATGAATCATCAAGATATGATTTGAAGAGAGGAAATTAAACACTTGATTCAATTAATCATTCTTATTAAGCTCGAAATTCATGATTTGCACTCCTAATAAATATGATGTGAAATTTCATATGCATTAATCACATGAGATTAATACCCATTATTCTTTATATTAAATAACACTGGATTCAAGTGACCCTGACACCCGTTCCCTGATCAGAAAGGGATGGAGAGAACCATGGAAGTGGTACACTCTCCCAGAAGAGAAAAGACTCTCATTGCTTGACAGATCATCCATCTTCTTTCTTGGCTTTATTGTATTTCTTCCATATTGATGGAATGGCTTTCTCTCTGAGAGAAGTTTGTTGGGACAAGTGTTGAAAAACACACTCAAGTTTTTTCATGTAACAGTACGAAATGAATGTGCAGTGCAGCAAAGTCCAGCTACTACTCTGGATTAATAGAGGTCTGTAAAGCTTTTAATCACCTGAGATCATAGAGATTTTTAGGTTAAATGTGTCTTTTTATTATTATTATTATTTATACTGCATTTGAAGAGATTACTTCATTGAAGGTTTTTATTACTGGAGATAGGTGACATTCAGTCCATTCCCTCTATTTTTTCTCCTTAAGAATACAAATCTGTATTGTTTTTTTTACACATAGAAATGTATATTTTGTCCATCTATGCATTAGACCTCCTGCCCCCCTACCCGTTCATTTCTCTGTAATTCATAAACCACATAAAAATATAAATTATTTGTTCGATTCTTTTCCATCCCTGAGCAACAAAATCAGTAGTACAGAGCTATTGTTATGTATGTAGCTTTATGGCATATATGTGTAGGCAAACACACACATTTGAAAATGCATTTAGAGAACTGCAAGGGAGTAGAGTAGATAACTATATATAGACATTTATCAGTCTCCAGATTTATTAAACAAGATACTTTGCTGTGTGTGACAGGTATATGAGTCACAGCTAACAACACCTTCATCTTCCAGTTGTTCCATTGTTCCAGTTGTAAAACCATAAAAGTCCCTTGAGGAAGAATTTTCTTCCCCTGGTAGTCATGAAGGAGCCCAGGTCCTCATTTGCTTGCCTTGTTAGAGCTGGATAGGGCTAAATTTGAGTAAGGTTAACAAAAGATATTATTGTCAGTTAAAACCTTGAATATAGCTAATTTTACCTTCCTTAGGACAACACATGTTTACAAGTAAATTATCTAATGCTTATAGCCTTCAGAACTACCCTTGAATAAATCTATGTTGAAAAAGACAAAATATTTTCTCTCTGATTATTGATGAGATATTTTAAGAAGCTGTTTTTGGTAAGACAATTTCACTTTAGGCTTACCTGACAGTTTCTCATAAAAAGAAACTGCAAGCACAATCCTATATTACTTTTTGCTTTTGGTTGAGATAAATCATTAGTACAAGTATTACTTTTGGAATGCTAAGTATTTTAAGCTATTTAAAAAATACACAGTTTTAAATCTTTGTTGTCATTGTGAAGCTACCAATATTTAAAAAAAATCATCATACTATTAACAATCTCATTAAAGTGATTTTTTAAAAAGGACAAGAGTTTTACTATATTTAGAATCTTGAGAAATGAAAAAAAATTAGTATCAATTGAGTGAAATAGAAAAATGAGAGTTATTTCTAATTCTTGCAACTTGTGCAGTTGTGTTGGTATATTCCATAAGAATAAGGATGTTCAGGAAGAGACAGGTTCACAGGTTCACAGGTTATTCCAAGTTGAAAGGGACCCACAAGGATCATCTAGTCCAACTCCCAAGCAAATACCCGCACAGGGATCAAACCTACAACCGTGGAATTTTGGGCACCACGCTCCATCCATCCAAGCCTCCCATCATCTAGGCCACATCACTGAGTTCCTCACCCAGTCTTTTCTTAAACACCTCCAAGAATGGTGACTCCACCACCTCCCTGGGCAGCCCATTCCACTGAGGGATCCCTCTCTGTGAAAAACCTCTTCCTAATATCCAGTCTAAACCTCCCCTGGTGTAGCTTGAGGTCATGTCCTCTTGTTCTGCTGCTGGCAGCCTGAGAGAAGAGATTTACACCCACCTGACTGCAACCTCCTTTCAGGTAGTTGTAGACAGCAATGAGGTCACCTCTGAGCCTCATCTTCTCCAGGCTGAACAAACCCACCTCCCGCAGTCGGTCCCTGTAGTGCTTGTTCTCCAGTCCTTTCACCATCCTTGTCACCCTTCTCTGGAGCCTCTTGAGCAGTTCAACATCCTTCTTAAACTGGGGAGCCCAGAACTGGGCACAGTACTCAAGATGTGGCCTGACCAGCGCTGAGTACAGGGGAAGAATAACTTCCCTAGTCCTACTGGCCACACTATTCCTGATACAGGTCAGAATACCATGACAATGAACAGCAGAATACAGTTATTCCTCCTAATTTGCAGGGAACGGGTCTCCCGGGGGTGTCACAAAGCATCTAATTTGCAAATACACGTGGGTCATTAATATGCATCCAGGCCACGCCGATCACTCCACCCCTCGCCACTCCAGAGTGCTGGGAAGAGTTTTCTGCTCCTCTCCACGGGTTCTCACAGCACAGGCGAACAAAGGGAAGTGTTTCTGAGCCCTCTCTGCCTGGGGAGTCCCCCGGAGAATCCCTGGGCTTCTCTTCGGCCACGCTGCTACTTCTGCAGCCACCACTGGGCTGCTACCACTGCACATGCTTCCGCTGCCTGCACAGTGGGGAAGCTCTGGGGCTGCGGTGCGGAAAGGGTATCCCAGGGCTCTGGTCAGTGCTCTTGGAGCCTGGAAAACCTTAATTTTGCAACCTTGTGACTCCTGGGGCTCCTTATTGTGGGGGGGTGGTGTCGGTGTCAGAGTTTCTTTCCCTTTATGTATGATACGTATATCTGCTAGTCCTGAGTGCGGGAGCGCTGGTCGTATGGATCCAAAAGAACAGCACCTCCTCCTGCTGCAGGGCGGGGAGGGCATGGGGGAACAGAAGCCTCCTTCAGGTGCAGCAGCTGCGGCAGTGGTGTAGCCCAGCCTCATAGGGAGGGTGTGTGGTGCCTCCTGCTCACTGTGGTGTTTACTGTAGTCCCACAGGCCTATAGACGGAACCTTCGCAGCACTCATAAGGGAGGGTAAGCCTTCCACAGTAGGGAACGGGTATGGAGACACACGTAGGTGCAGGGCTGTAAATGCCATGGCGAGTGAGAGGCACTGCGTGCCTCTCTGTGAAGCTGGGTCAGTCCCGCCCCACAGAGAGCGCCGGCACAGCCCCTTGGTGAAGCAGAGGCACTGCACATGCGTTGACCAGGAAAAAAATGCTCCATGAATCAATAAGGCAGATTCATAGGGAAAATATCTCGCAAACCCATGAGGTTGTGATGAGAAGTCACAATGCACTCCTATTTTTGTATTTTCTAATGCAATATTTTACATTTGTCTTTTTTTCAGGGTGCTTTTCAGGGCTCATCATAATGTGACCACTTGAGAAAGAAAAAGAAAAGAATATTACTGAGAGGAGGGCTTTGAAATTATGGGCTAATAGCACACATGATATTACTATATTTAGAATCTCTTGCTAATTATTGTAGTTCTTGCATTTGGTATTGTCGTGGTTTGACCCTGGCTGGATGCCAGAGACCCACCCCAACTTCTCCTGAAGGAGAAAACTAAAAAAAACAAACTGGGAAATAAAACTGGAAAATAAAATAAAACTGGTCACAGGCAAAAGAAGCAAGGCAAAACTATAAATAAAGAACATAAAGGGTTTATTTTCTAACTAACAAGCTCAGAACTGCAAGGGAAGCATCATTTAGAAGGCAACCTTTCTCCCCCCACCCCTCCTTCTCTTACAATAGATGTAATATTCCCTTTTCCACCAGGAGAAAAAGGGGGAACATAGGGTAGGGGTAAACCAGGCAGGTTGGCATTTCTGAACAGATCCAGGGTAGGAACCATCTCTCTGCCCTTCCATAAAGTTCTCTCTCTCTCACAAGAGGGAAAGGTCTTTCATGACCCCTCCCAAGTGAGATCTCGACCTGAGGACGACAGTTCTTCTGAAAAATTCTCTGTTGTCCAGAAGTCACAGCCAGGATTGCAGCTTTTAAGTACTGGCTTTTCTGCTTCATAATGAGCCCATCCCAAAGTACACAAATACTATAACAATGCCCAAAAAAAGTCTGTCCAGGGATTTCTGCGGAGCTCTCAGCTAGCTCCAAGTTTCTGTCTCTGGGCTCCAACACATCAGCAGTGTTGTCCAGTTTTTACCTCTCCATCTTCAGTCTTGATGCTTAGACGGATTCTGCGGTCCTGGTTCTCTCTCTTTGGTCCATAGGTTTTCACCATGGTCAGTCCAATTCACAAGCAGCAGCGGGATGCCTGGAAGAACATCTCTACCCCTTCTCTCGTAGGCCTGGGGGCCTTCAAATCTCTCAGCCTCCCGACGCAGGTTCTGAGCTGGCACGCTACATCTTACTACTGAACTTTTTTTCTTCTCTCCCAAGTATGTTATTCTGCAGAGACGCCTTTATCTGTACTCTGTAACCTTGAAGGCCCTGGCAGCACGGAGAGAGCCTAGGCAAGAACTGAGCTGTTAACCCCCTCGCTACCAAAGCAGCAGAAAACCCCCTAAACCATAACAGGTATGATAGGTTATGTCAAAAGGTCTGAGTGAATTTTATTTCATGGAGTGTTTATTGAGCAACTAACATGCCTCTCTCTTTGCAAACTAATTAGCTCTGCTCTTTCTGGTTTTGAGTTGTTTTTTTGTTTTATGTAATGTGTAATAAGCTGAAACTGTTTTACACCAGTTCTGTCCTTTACAGTGCCATTACTTTGCACTTAAAATAAAACTGGCAAGTTAAGCTTCAGCTCATATGCATATCTCTTTCACTTTCCATTCTAATTTAAAGTAAATTCTGTACGGTAAAATGATGAGGGCGTCATAGATGGAGAATCCCTGTAGTCTAAACTGGCAGCTTTGCTGAGCTTTAGGTACAAGTCACCTTGGAGCAATTTGGAAAGGGGGTTTGTTTTTTGTTGCCTGTAACACAGACTGCCAAAGAGTAATTTGAGACAGGAGGGTGGGCACTTGATGACTTTTATCTTGGAGGTGACAATGCAGAAACTGCTAATTAGTGAATGTTGTTTGTTTCAACTTGATGTAGAGTTCTAGTCTTGCATGTGAAAAATGCACAAATTTTCTTTGTGCCAAATTGGTCTCCATGTGAGGATTGGGTAGATCCAATTAATGTCAAACAGGCCTGTTGTACTGCGTTTGTATAAACTAGAATGTGATGTGCTTACATGTGGCATCCTTTCCAGATGATGCACTCAACTATGAGTAGGGCTAATGAACACAGAGCATACTTCTTTCATCTAAACTAGGCCGAAGGTTGAACTTCTGAAATAGATCACAAACTATTACACCCACAATACATTCTTCTTCAGGTAGCACAAGGTCTCAGCCATCTATAGTACCCCTATTCAGTTTATGTTGGTCAGTTATCCAGTGAAACTTTTAATACATGTCACAGAATCACGGAATACTATGAGTTGGAAGGGACCCACAAGGATCATCTAGTCCAACTCACCAACTAACGCCTGTACAGAGACCGAACGCACACCCCAGAGTGGTGAACATAAACCTAGTTCTCTTACAGGCTCACAGGCCACTCCGAGCCAGAAGAGACCCACAGGACCATCCAGCCCAACACCCCTCCCAGCTAGAACATGTCGTTAAGCTCCTCATCCAGTCTTCTCTTAAACACCCCCAGGGTCTCTTAAAAATAAGACCTATTTGCCTCATCTCTGGAAATCAGGATTATTTTTGAAAGTGTAACAGATAACTTGCTACTCAAAAGCTTTCACAAGCATCCACTTTCTTTGTGTTTTCCAGAAAGAAAGTATAGCACCAACTGCTATATCTCTTATTAGTCACAATCCTAATAGTAGAAAAGGGATATTTGTCTTGCTTTGTTTTGCATTGGAGAAAAGGAGCTGAGCAAGAGGAATGTGATACTGAGATCATCATTCAGTGTGAATCAAGATGAATAGTACCAATGGGATATATTGGCTCAAATTTTAAAGAAAAGTTGACAGAAGAAGCATAGGGAATTTGAGACAGAATCAGGACAGCAATATAGATTAATGCAAACAAGTCCGATCACCCATAGAGGCCGAGGCGAAGATTTAGAAGGTTATTAATTGGTTAAGGAATGTTGTGTACTCTGAGAGATTTACAAAGAGAAAGCAGCCCATGAGGTCAACAGGATCCTTTGATTAGGAATTAGAATATGGCTGCATGGTTTAGAGGTGCACAGAAACAAGTGACAAAATTCCTGCTGCACAGGATCGTGGATCTAGATCCAGGATCTGAGCAAACATCACAATGCACTCTTTGCTTGCTATCTTCATGAATGATTGGATTTGGATATTTTCCAGTGAAATCTCCCTTTTAATATTAATTGCCTTTTATGTTCACTCACTGATGAACTAATCTTTTTAACTTCAGCGCATTTCACATGATGGTGATTATGAGTAGTATTTTATGCGAGCTTTGTGCTATATGCATTGTATTCAGCCTTTCAGTGAAACATTACTCATATTTAGGGGGAAAAACCTCTTATCATCATTTTCAGTAAGACATGGGTCAGGATTTGTGACTGCACTTGTAGGAGGAAATACAAAATAAAGATTCAATGAAGTCAGTGCCTCTAACAGATGCTTCACTCCCTGTTCAGAAAGCAAGTTCTGCTAGTGCATTATGAATGTGCAGCACAGTACAGCTGGGCTTCCGGGGCTTGTCAGCTCAAACAGAGCCTCTCAGGAGACACCAGAGCATGATGTAGTATGAAGATCTGGAGAAGGATTTACAGTAAGACAGAAAAAGTTTTGAGTTTGTTAATTTTCAAAGGTGAGGTGTGACAGTAAAGTGAAGCCTGTTCAGTAAAGTGAAGCCTGTGGCCTAGAGCCAGGACTCTTTGCAATGACAGATATTTCAATGAGAAATGCCTGGGAGTGCTAGAATAAAAAAATTTCATTCTATCTGTATGTCTTACTTGTGGGTGAATAAGACCTAACCAGAAAACAAAGACATTTCTGAATTTTGATTGCTTTCTCAAAGTTGTAATAAGCTGCACAATACTAACTTGTTTATGTAGGTTGGGGCAGGATGGTGTTGTATGCCTGTGTGCTGTGCTTCACTGAGCGCAGCAGGAAGGTCCTACATCTGCAAAAGTAACTAGTGGGATTAATGAAAGCAAAATTTATCTTGTAGATGAATATATTTGAAATAAACCAATAAGTATACTAGATATATTCAATATTTTTAACATCACATGACTTTCGTTTTGCTTTTAGCATTTAGACATATATTCTATGTTGTTAAATGCTTAATGTATCAGGGAAAAAAAAAAAAGAAGAAAGCCAGATAGACCAAGTCTGTTTCTGTTGATTATGATGCATCTGTCTTAAGTAAGCCCTTTGGTATAGCTGGGGATAGTCTGTTAACTCTACACTTTCCAGAATG
Organism: Pitta sordida; assembly: GCA_013390025.1. Classification (NCBI taxonomy): domain Eukaryota; kingdom Metazoa; phylum Chordata; class Aves; order Passeriformes; family Pittidae; genus Pitta; species Pitta sordida. The sequence continues at coordinate 143,960 of WEKX01006350.1, read as the reverse complement.
TCTAAAGTCCTGAAATGACTGAATTTTAAAAAATGAACAAGGAGAAACATGTGACTTACATTCCGTATGAACCTTAAAATCATTGCACATGCTAATATATAAAATGAAGGTACGTACCTTCACTATTATGTTTGCTTTTGGTTACCAATCTTAAAAATGGATACAGCAAGAAAAGTGACAGAGAAGGAGAGCAAAAAGAAAAGATTTCTTAGAAGAAGAGATTAGAACAATAGTACCTATTTATCTGACAAAGGAGATAGATGAGAGGAGACGTCATGAAGAGATACAAAATAATGAAGTATAGTAAAATTGTACTAGTATTAAAAATTGACTTATTGGTCATGTTTCTTCAGTTTTGATTCTAAAAAGCAATCATCTTGTTATTATTAATGAAAAATTATAACCATTTGCTCTCTCCAGAAGGACCTAGAGGATAGCAGTGGGTGTCACCCACATACATACATAGCAAGACATATATGCAAAATGTTTAATGCAGTGTGAGAATTTACTGTTTAATCCATATTTATAAAATAAAGGTCTGTCTGCAGTTTAAACCTATTGTGTCAGTCATGGAACTGCAGTACAAACCCCCTAACGTACATGCAGAACTTGCGAAATACCCTGCAATAATTCCAGGTTCACTGAATGTTTCTAAGTTTTCAGATTTTCTATATGCTATTTTTAGATGGAGATATAGATAAAAATTCTACCTGGGTCAAAACTTCAAAAATCTGAGGAGGGTTATACTTTACCACTTTAATATGCAGTATAGTCACACTTCAGAATCATTTAAGTCAATATAATTAAGATCATCATGGGAATAACAACAGCAACAGCATGAGGGAATTTCTCATACACTGTCAATATTTAGCAGTGAAACTTATTGATGAAAAGAGTTTCAAAAGAAGGTGATCAAATGAAAATTCCTTCTTAAAGGAGCATCAGGGAGAGACATACACACAGGAGGGATCTGATGGGATCTGCAAAGACTATGACTTGCTGAAAAACTCATAATTGGCATCAGAGAGTGACATGGGTTTTCCTGCCTTGTGCTTCACAAAAATCTCTGTGGATTCACCTAACTGAGTAACAAGTACTGCATTTCTTGTTTAGACAGTCAATATTCAATATTGCGGTTTGAGTATTTTGATAATTGCTTCAGTCTTCATTTCACAGCTGATTTAAGGCTATTCTGATGTGAATACAGAGTTAAACAAGAATACTGGGTCTTCTGGACCTAGGTTGGGGCAGCTATTCCACACCATAAAGAGAGCTAGTGAATCACAGCTACTTAGGAAATTGTGAAAAAGGTGGTGGTGAGAGCAAGGTGTTTTTCTGAGAGATATATGAGATTTGTAAAAAGTTCTTTAGCCAATCAATATGAATGTATCTGCGAATGGAAATAGATAGATTACAAATGAATATGAGAGATGGCTTGCATGAAAAGGAATTGAATTGAGAGAGTTAATGTGATATGCTCATTTGGTTCCACAATTTTTGTTTATTTTCTGTCCTCGAGGCTTTAGGAAGAAGCTACAGGGACAGAATGACTCTGTAGAGATTTGAGAACTCTCAAGAACTTAGTATCTCTGGATGTATGCTAAAGTAATTATTTAAAATAAATACATCGTGTTAATTTTAGAATAAAATGCAGCATAGAGATGAACAACAGCACCAATAAGTATGAAAAAATCCCTCAAAATTATATCCATTTTCCAGAAAAAAAATGCATAGCCTTCATTAATATTCTTGAATGTTCAAATCTCTGTGTTTTTCTTTTACTACTTGGAAACCATCAACCATATTTGACAACAATTTTCTTGGGAAAAACTCTGTAATTTTGAGAGAGCTTTTTCTTCTCTACTTTTATTAGAAATAGTCTGGGCACAACAGACTCTATGCAGTGAATCAGTTCAAAGGAAATATATTTATCTGAGTTCAGTACCTTAATCTAACTCAAATGAGTTAGAGAAAAATAATACATGTGGTGTAGTCCATCATAGATCTTTGTTTGGAGAGCATCCAGACTTGTTGCTACTATTATCTTAAGTATGTTCTTGTTAAGTGCTAATATTGATATCTATGCCTCTCAAAAGAGAGATATATAGATGTGAACAGGTTTTCCCAGTATGTCTCTCATTGAAGGAGACTTAACAATCCTTTTTTACCTGACCTTTTAAAGTAGCATAGTGGGCAATAACCATTAACTGATCAAATATGAGAAATGTCAGGTGTGGAATAAGCACTGACAAGGAAATATTTCAGCTCTTTAAGCTCTTGAACAATCATTGAAAAACTGGCTCATATTACGGGTATTTTTTTTCCTTCGGACTATTCAATAATGGTATGATTGGTTGCCTCATGAAGCATTACTTTACAAAGCTAAATTTAAAGCTAAAAAGAGATAAAACAGGCTAAAGTATGGTGTAAGTCTGAGAAATTTATCATTGTTGCTTACCCAGATATTCTCGTTTTCATCATACAGTGCCAGGTCTCATTTAGTGATACATTTAATACTTCTAACAACCCACTTATCTGCTTTTCTTTTACATGTACTGCATAATCAGTCTCAGATCATCATGTGTCACTGTAGATTTGTCTCCCTTCTGTTAATCCAAATAATTCAAATAGTAGTGATAAAAAAACCCCAACCAGTTCTTTGTATTTAAAGCTTCATACATGCTATGAGTCTTTGATTAGACAGTATTTTATAAGTATTTTCTGGCAAAGAGAAACATGATGTAGAGTAGAGATCAGAAATCACTGTAAAGGCTGGAGTAGAGGGGTTGATTCCTCTTTTTTAATATTATTTTGTAGTGTTTTACACTGGCAAAGTCCATCAATGTCACTGCACTTTTTATGGCAAACTGCAAGAAGTTCTGATGATGAGAAGTACCACATTGGTCCATCCTTACGGCAGTCCTGGACAGAGCACTGTCTGCACAAAAAACAGTTTCTGCACTCAAAATCTTTACAGTATTCTGAATAAGTCCTTCTGCTCTTAAACATTGTCAGTTATGCTATAAAATTAGAAACCATCTCCATGTTAGTTTGGGATTCATAAGCATGTCTAGTGCTCAGGATTTGACCATATTCTGGTTTTAATGTCTGTTTATAATATTTTTTAACGTTTTTATCCTGTAGGAAAACTAATTCAAAATTAGGCCTTCTTCACAGCCTCTGACTCTGACTGCAGTTGTTCTCTTAAAGCAGCTGGCAGACCTTCATAAATAGTCCACCAAAGATTAACCCTGACATATGCAGACTCTCGAGGTGGGAGGTGTCATTTGAGTTTACGAAATTCAGCATCAACCATAAACCTTGTAACAAAAAGATTTTTTCAGAATCTGTGAGTGGTGTACTGAAATGTGAGAAACAGCTCTGAGTCGTTGTGGGGTTTTGCTCCGTCTGAACTTGAGAAGCAGCGTTTGGCTGCCATAGGTTCAGTGGTCTCACTATTCAGCAGCAGGGGTACAAAACAGGCTGTAGGTGTCTTGGATTTTCTTGCTTGGGGTATTTAACAGTTAGAAGAAAGTGACACAAAAAGAAGCTACAAGCAAGAAATCTTTGCAACTGCTTGCAAAAAATAAAACTCACTGTGGAAAAAAGAACCTCAAAAGAATAGACTCTCAGACTTCTTTTTCATACTTGGTGAATGTTGTTCATCAGCATTCTGGCACATCTTTCATTATCTGCAAATGTAAACTTGGCATGGTTGTGAGTCAGTATCATTGTGCACTTAAATAGTGCACATGGTGTGATAGTGTGAATTCAAATTGATTTTACATTCTACACAGAGGAGACAGGCCTTGCCAGAAGCAGTATAAACTAAAGGTCTTTGGGGTACCAGTTTAAGTTTAGGTTTGGCACCAGAAAGACCAGGGAAGTGGATAGTAAAAATGAACGGTACTTGAGGATATTTTAACAACAGCTGTTCTGTTTTCTTTCTTAGTGCACTTTTATTTTACTTGCAGTTTTGCAATTTCATCGTGATGACATGGCTATTATTTTATAGCAGTTTCAAGCAGATAATTAATGAACAGCACACATGTGACATGACACCACCTTGCTCAATTACCTCTGGCATCTATTTTTATTGTATAAAGCACTGCTGCTTTGTGAATTGTTTTAGATTGTAAATTGGCTCTGGAAGCTGTTATTTTAATTGTCAAAACAATACCATAGTAATGCTTGTGTCTGACATGCATCAATGACAAATTGCCATACATGATCTCATGAAATCCACCGAAGGACATGGAGATATTTGATAATGTTTCTCCATTGTTTAGACGTAAAAATCGCTCTTGTTAAACTCACAACACCTTATGAAGTCCTTTAAAAACAGACTGCCATATTGCTGACAACCTGTAAATGACTGAATTAGAAAGAGAATATATAACATAATTTTTGAATGGTTTTTCACAGGATCTTTTTGCTAGTAGTAGTAAACCAAAAATATTGTGTATATACTTGAAATTAAACATAAAGTCAAGATTCACATTTTAAGGCCAAGTTATTTCTGGCCCTGTATTTTCAACTTTGAAAAGGCAAATAAACAGTACCTAAAGGAAGCTTGAAGAATCACGTCCTGATGTTCTCCATCGCCACTCCTCAAGCGTGAACTATGGGTGGAGTGTGGTGCCCATGGCTCCAGGGTTGTGGGTTCAGTCCCTGTGTGGGCACTCACTTAAGAGCTGGACTAGATGATCCTTGTAGGTCCCTTCCAACTCAGAATAACCTGTGAACCTGTGAACTAGAGGGATAAGGGAAGTGTAAGTCAATCTCTCTGTCTTCATCTCTCTGTCTTCCTTCCTCTATTGCATCAGAAGTAAGCTATGACTGGAAGATGTGTTGAACCCTCCCTGAAAATGAGATATCTCAGTAGTCTTTTGCATGATGCGTTGTGCCTTGGACATTATAGATGAATATACTGCCCTGTACAGTAATCCCTCAATACGTTGCGACTCTCATGTATGTTGCGGTGAATTTCACGGCTTCAACTCTTCGGGTTTTTTTCCGTGAAAGGTTTTCTGGGCAGAGCTGCCATCCGTCTCTCTGCTCTGCCTCCCCCATTCCCCTGGGGTTGGGCCACCCTTCCCTTGGGCTGCGGCCAGGCCAACTCCATGTCCCTGGGGCCAGACCCTCTTCCCATGGGCTGCGGGAAGCACGTGCTTTACCATATTTATTGTATTCACTGTATTTATCACTACTTTGTGGATTTTGCTTATTGAGGTTTCTTTCTGGAAACAAATCCCCTCCCCCCCGCCCAGGAATTCGAGGGATTACTGTATCAAATGAAAGTTTAGTTCTTTCATGGGACCTGAATTTGTTTTGAAATTGACTCTGTATCTTATAGAAACATTGTTTTCTCCAGATTTCTTCCTTCAGAATTGCACAATTCACGGCCTCTAACATAAAGCTGTAGCAGAAGCTTTGGTTGGCTTTGTTAAAAGTGTGCTTGAAAAATTTTAAGGGGTTTTGAACATCAGGCCAAAGGAAAGCACTTTCAACCCATTCCATACTTGTTTGACCATAATTAACTCCTATTTTCAAACTCTATATGACATCATTAAACACATCACTTAAATATTGTTACTTTTTATGCACTACATTGCAAATGTATTAGTCAGTTACTGTGAATAGACACAGAAATGTTCATTCATCTAAACTTGATAAAACTATTTCCCCCAAATTAAACACACTTTAACTTTGATATAGAAGGGAAACTCTGTTCCTGCTATTTTACTCTACAAGCTAAGACTTATGCTTAAAAAATTAATTTAAAATATGTGCACAAATTGCTGATTATGCGTAGGAATGAAAATACACTATAGCTGAAGGATGAATTGCTCTGTTTGCACATAATGCGGAGGCAAGAGTCTCTGTCTCTCACGGATACCTCTTTCTTGTACAAATATGCACCTTTATTAGAATACATTCACATGCAAAAATTCTGAAATAGAAAGAAATGAAAATAATAATGTTTTCAGTTTAGAATGTGATCCTTTAATAGGAATTTCTCATTGTAATATGATTCTATATTTCAATATGTTGATGTAGAATAAAAAGCAATATTATAGAAGGAAACAAACACCTATTCAGTAAAACTAGTAATACAAATAGAAAAACTTGTGCAGTTTGGTAAACATTTGGGACTAATTTTTTATATGAAGCCAGAAGTTCAGATTCATTCCCAAGTCATCCAATTTTTTCAATATCACAGGAGCTTCTGTAATTGAGATCCATGAGCCTATCCAGACCTTCTTTCCAGGTCCATGAAAGTCCCTCACTGCCTTTTCCCATTTCACTAGACTTTCATGGTCTAATTTTATGGGTTTATTTCGGTTTTTTTTTTTCCCCAGCTCTCATTACTCTACTATCTGAGCAGTTTATATCATCCACTGTACTCATCCTTACAATACCCAAGTGTATCTGCATGAGAAGCAAATGAAGTACAATTATCCCCATTTTATAGCTCAATAATTTTAAAAAAGAGACTCACATCCATATGTACAACGGTATTTAGGTAGCCAATTCCCTTTGAAGTCAGTGAGAGTAAGATACTTAAGAGTAACTGTGGTGGAAGGAAAGCTGGAACTAGACATTCAGCTAATGACCTGCTCATTAAAATATTTTTTCTTATATGATTAATTCTTTAAACCAGATACTTTCTGCCTTTTTTTTTTGTCTTTGCCTATCACTCATGAAAGTTATGTAAAGGTGTTTCTCATCCACTTATCTTACATATATGTGAATATTTTCTGAAATGTAGGCAGCTCTTTTCAATATTTTCTATGCCTTGAACTACCATAGAATTTGGGATCCATGAAGTAATAGACTAAAATAAAACAATAGAGAAAGCAGCTACGGAAACTCCAGAGTCCCACCAAAGACCAACTACAGTCATACCTTGGTGCATTGCGACTTCTCCATCGCAACTTCATCGAATTATGAAAATTTTCCCTCATGGAGCTTCCTGGTCAATGCATGCGCCGTGCCTTTGCATCGCTAAGAGGAGGCACTGGCAGTCCCTGTAGGATGGGACTGGCCCGTCTCCGTGGGGAGGGCGTGCGGGGCCTCCAGCTCATCATGATGTTTATAGTCCAGCAGTGCCATGCTGCGGTCTCCATGCCCAGTCTCTACAACAGAAGGCTTATGCTATGGCATGCCTCAGGGCATGCGGAGTATGCTAGTCCCACACGAGGAAGCATCAGTTCCACCTGCCCGGGCTATGCCCCGGGCAGCCGCTGAGACCCAGCGCAACACCACCACAAGTCACACTGTCCCATTACTGACCCCCCCAAGCGTGTGGCCACCACGGGCACTCCAGAGGCGCTAACAGCAATTCAATATGTAACATTAAAACATTGAGAAAATCTGCATAATAACTTCCACAGCCACCCACAGATGGGTGGAGCACTCATCATCCTCCACAGGGACTGCGACCAGAGTGTAACATCTGCTTTCCCCCTCTGTCCCAACTGCTCGTGTGTACGGAGCGCTTGGAAACTGTGTGCTGGCGCTGCCTGTGTGCGTGTGTCTGTGTGTTACTGTTTCCACAGCTACAGGTGGGGAAAGTGATGCAGTGTGTGCCAGGGGACTGTGTGCCCAGTGCACCTGGTGATGACGTAGCCCCAGGGAAAGTGCCCCACGAAAGTGGGGCTGGGCTGGCTGTGGCAGTGGTGGGGCAAGTGCTGCATGCTGGGACGGAATAGCGGCAGGATGTGTCCATGCCACCGCTGCACCTGCTGTGACAGAAGGAGGTTTCTGTTCCCCCATGACCTCCCTTTGCTGCAGTTGGGGGAAGTAGTGTTCTGCTGAGCCCATACAGCCAGCGCTCCCGCACTTGGGACCAGCAGGTGTACGTATCATAGCCGCCACAGTTAAAGGGAAAGAAAGTCCAACACCAATGCCACACCCCCACGATACGAGTCTCCAAGTGTCACAGTGTTGCAAAATTAAGGTTTCCCAGGTTCCAAGAGCACCGACCAGAGCCTGGGGACACCCCTTCCCCACTCTGGGGGCAGTGCAAGCATGTGCGGAGGCAGCAGCCAAGCAGCGGCTGTGGAAGCAGCAGCGTGGCCAAAGAGAAGCCCAGGGATTCTCTGGGGGTCTCCCCAGGCAGAGAGGGCTCAGAAACCCTTCCCTTTGCTCCCCTGTGCTGGGAGAGCCCATGGGGAGGAGCGGAAAATTCTCCCCAGTGCTCCTGATTGGCTGCGGGTGGAGTGATGGACATGCCCTGTATGCATATTCATGACCCACGCCTGTTTGCAAATTAGATGGTTCGTGAGGCCCCTGGGAGACCCGTTCCTCATGACTACGGAGTGATTATACTTTTAATCACTTCTTGAAGGCAAGAGACTTTTAAAGTCAAAAGGAAGATAGAAATGATCATGGAAACTGGGAAAAAAATGCCATTGGAGTGGAAATCACATAGTTATCTGTGAAACTGCATGGAAGAGAAAGCACTTCAAGAACTCTGGAGTATAATTCACAGTACTCCGTATAGTTCCTCTCTCTACCAATAATTTAAGTTTCATAAGTTGTTCAATTAACACTTTGTGAAGTTTAAGTCAGGCCAAATGAGAGGCAAAACAAACTCTAGAAGTGTGCATATTCATGTATGCTGGCCAGAGGACAAAAAAATGAAAATGAAATTTTGAGTAAGATAATCTTCATATTATTCTATATTCCTAAACAATGGGTTACACAGGTATTTCAGTAATGACCCAATTACAGTATTCTTCAGAGAATCCTTTAATAATAAATAAACACATGCATGACTGAAAGCATTTAGAAAAAAACCCAGATTATTGTTATACTTTTGTTGGTAATGCATCTGTTTTAAAATAGCAGAAATAATTCACTTTTCAGATGCAACACATCTGCTTGGACATCTCTGCTTTTCAGCATGTTAAAGCAATTCAGATGCTCTAAATTATGACTTACTTTTGTGCTTGGAGTCATTTGAACAGCCCTCCTGCTATCTAAAAGTAGGAAGTCTGTTTCAGCCTTAGAGATTTTGAGTTTAGCTCCATATTATTCTCAGCCTCACTGCAGAGGGTTTGAGGGGTTTATTTGGTTATTTTTGTTTGTTTCTTTGTTTGGTTGGTTTTTAGTTTCATATCTTTCATGTGAGGAGACTTAAAATACTTTGCTATAATTTTCTTTACAAAAATAGATATAATAATCACTGCATGCTAATGCAAGACATGCTGAATGGACAATTTAGGAATGGAAAGCCGTAAGGTAAGAAATGTCTAATACAAAATAAATAAAGAAATCAAAACTGGTTAGGGCAGTGCTTTCTTTTTTCCTTCCCACACACTTTCTATATCAAAGAATGATAAAGAGTTTAGATAAGAACTCAGATATTTCCATACTCAAGTCATGTTTATCCAACTAAACATCAAATGCAGCAATTATAAAAATAATCTTTATATACTTGCTTAAACAATGTCTCAACTATTCAGACCAAGAAAGTCAATTTCAGATCTAAGGAAAAAGCTCTAGATGGGCAAGAACTAAAATGGGTAGAGTTATGAGAAATTCTGAGCAACAACTTGGGGTGACTTTACTCCAGATGAATAATCTCATTGTTAGTTGTTCCCACTGCAAGTTGAAAATGAGGAGTTAGTGATGGAGGGCTAGGAAAAAAGAAGAGACTAAGTAAGCCAGAGTTAGATAAAGTTGCCAGTTAGTGCACATACTGTCAAAAAAGTCTTGCTTTGAACGAAGAAGGAGAAAGTAAGCACAAAGGGAAAAAAAAATCAGGTCTCTCTAAGTCTTTGGAAAATGTTAGAAGTCATTGATTCAAGATTATTCAAGTTCATAAACATAAGAGTTTAGATAAGATCAACTGGATAAAAACTGTGATATTTGTCATTTCTAACTCCAGTAATTAAGTGCTGTTCTAATTCTACTTGAGAAGGCCTCAGTGGGATTATAATAATGGCATAATGAAGGAAACAAAGACAAAGAAGAGATTAGAACTACTACAGAAAGAAAGAATATTGAAAAATTCATGACACACAAGCAATGACTGTCCTTAAAAGGTTAACCTTTGCTGACAGGTGTTGTAACAAAGGTTATCAAATGACATCTTGTTCCTTATGAATTTTCAAAAAAACCCACCCAAAACCCCCTAATGACATTCTACGCAATGCTCATAAATTTTTTAGGTGGTTTATTTCTAATAAAAAATATTTTTGGGGATCAAAATATAGCAGCCTAGTGAGAATAAACCTAACAGCTTTGAATAGCAGTGGAAGATGGGGAAAGATACAACGAGAAGGAAAAAGATACAACTGAACTACATCACAGTTAACTCATTATTAGGACAAGCACCAGAACCAGCATATTCAGTGTGACATCCATGTACAGGGAGAGTGTTTTAACTCCTCCACATTGCTTCACCTCAACTGGTCTAAGTTCATCTCAGGGAGGAATGGGGTATTTGAGAAATCTCAGAGCCTCTGTCAAGCTAGAAAATAATTTTTCTTGCCAAGCCTGGTTCAGAAAGGAATCAGACTTTTGTTTGTCTCCAAGGACCTCTGGAATGGAATTCCCCTCCCTTCAGACCTTGAAAGTCACGTTGCTTCCCACTACCATATTGCTGGGAAACTTTATTATATGTAAATTTCCATCATTCATATTCCATTTTTCTTTCTTCCATTCCATCCAAGGTATTTTGTCATCTCTATATTGAACCGTTATTCAGTGTCCCATGGAGGGTATAACACACAGTCCCTATTAAGATACACATGCTCATGGAATAACCCAAAGCTCATTAAAAAGACAAACTTATATTAGAGCATTCGGTGTCATTCTCAGAGCATGCACAAAATATGGAGCAAATATTGCACTTATAATTGCATTTTAATTGAGCTATATCTGGTATAAAAAGATAGTTGCATATGGAATGTCAGCTTGAATAATATTTTAAGGTACATCTTTTAATTTTACTGCTTTTATTGTTCCTATTACAGTTTGAGAAAATTTCCCCACAGCTGTTTTTATTTTGTGGAAATCATTCATCCCATGAACATGACTGTAGTGGTGTGCAGTATACATAAATCCTTATGATCATTAAACACATGTAGTTAAGGACTCTTATGTATCCATACATGTTTCATTTCCTTGCTTTGTGTTTAATTTTTCAGTGACCATTCTTATTGTTTCTATATCTCAGCTGTAGTACAAAAGAAAGATCTTCAATTAGTGAATAGCTTAGTACCATTCTGTTTGCTGCCCCTGTTATTGCTTAAACCCTTTTAGATTTTTTTTGTAGACTTACCAGTGGTTTTTGGCTCAAAACCAAGAAATGTTCCTTGTTCCTCACCACGTTCCCCAGGCAACTGAACCCTAGTGACAGCAGTCGTGTCCCACTACTACAGCTGGTGCATCACTTTCTCACACAAACTCTGACAGGTCTCTGATTCCTAACTTGTTTTTGCCACTTGCACACAGTGTTTGGTACCATCACCTTTTCCTTCTTTTCACAGTATCCTTAATATTTTTCTCTTTCCTCCAGCTGCTCCCCTGATTAAATTCTCCCAGTTCTCCCGGCTTTTGTTCCAGTTCCTCTGCTCACATAAACACCCTGTGCTTCCTTCCTGCACTGCTTCTTCTCCACAAACAATCCTGGTTATTCATCATTTCTTCCCAGGCTCTCACTTACTTGTCTCCCCTTACTAGAATTCCTAAGTGTTATTTGACAATCCTCAGGCTGAAAATGATTTTGACATATAAAGAATCACATTATGTAAGCAATAGCCAAGTGAAGGGAGCTAAGATTTACTGTGTTTTACATGAAACCCAGGTGAAATACCAATTTTTTCCTGATTTCAGCATAGAACAAGAATTTTCCCCTAAGTGACATTAATGAAAAGAAGCTAACCTTTCTGTAGGTGCTGTCTGAATTGATACTGAATGTAAATAACTGTTTTCTATCATTTTGCAGAAAATATTGGACATCTTTCTCTTTTGTTATTTTCAGAAACATAGTAATTCCAGCCTGAAGAAGCCACCTCCATTTGACTTAGGCTTCACTGATTTAGCAATTAAGATTTAAAAGCCAGATTGTTTTCCCAAGCCTAGGGGTACAAGTGCAAGAAAATATCTTCTGATCTATAACCTCATTGCAATCTCAGAGCTCCTAAAATGCAACTTTCTTACTCTAATAATTTTTGCTGATGCAGGAGCCAGTCATAGCTATACTGTAAGTAGGAAAATGCTACGCTATAGTCTCTAGTTAGACAGCATTTATTGTGCTGTAATTTGTTCTAAAACAATAGGGAAAATGCAAATTCTGGAGAGACATATTAATCTGTAGGTCAAACAATAACAAAATATTGAAAAACTGTCTTAATGATTTTTTACATTGTGGTGGAAAAGCAGGTAATTCCATAGAGGGTGCTGGTGATCTCATAAACCACGAAAATAAAGCTGAGAGGTTTATTAATGCCACCAGGGCACTGAAATAGAATTTGTTTTATATCATGTACAACTGTATAGGTGTTTATTATTTATAACACATTCTTCCTTTTTAAAGGGCTCCATTCTAAGCCCTCTTCTGATGTTTCATAGTTTGCTTTTCCCCACTGGTTTTAAACAGCAATTGTATTCCAGATGCAGTTTTAAATGGTGCTGTGTTAGCTCCCACCTTTCACTTTTTATTACAAAATTTAGTCTATTATACCAGCAGTATTTTTCATAGAAAAGTAAAAGTTAAAAACTGCTGACTTCTTAGGAGGTGTGGGGGACAAGGTTGCTCTGTGCATGCCATATGGTGCTCAGCACCTGTAGGATCAGGCCCTAAGCACCAATAAATCCTGATTCTAAGAGAACATGGGCTGCGCAGGCAGAGGCAATGTTCTACTCCTGCCCAGCCTTGGTTGAACCTTCTCTCTGGATTGAAGCATTTGATACTGATCCTGTGAGCACTAAACCAGCCGTCAGTGCTGCTCTTTGCAGTCAGAATTGCATGGGCCCATGCTGCAAAATGCTTGACAGGCTAGGTGGGTACCCAGAACTTGTGTGAAGTGAGCCCAGCACTCCTTAGAAGAAGGGTTTGCATGCCTTTTTGTTTAAAAATCCATCCCTGTAATTAAAATGGTAAAGAAGGGCAGTGATGAGGTGGTAGACACAGCTTCACTCACATAAAAGTGGTGGAACACCCATGAGAATCAATGCTTTCCAGCCTCATGGCTCAGTACTGCTGTTAGTCCCTCTCACACACTGGGCAGCTGCCGAAAGCCTGAGTCACACATGAGCATCTCTAGCAGGACCTCCAAAACATTAGTCTCATTCTGCCCACATCAGAACTGTCAATGGCAGTGAGAGCCAACCAACTGCAGAGACATGGAGCAGCCACTGTTTGCAATGGTTACAGCTGTCAGTCTGGCCCCACACCTCCCACACTCTTCTGCATCTGGTTAGTGCTTACAGTGTCAATTTTGAGTGACCATTCCCTCTGTCATCTCTGCTAAATTAATCATCTATTACACAATAACCTGCCACTACAGAAAGGCAGATACCATGACCGTGCAAGCATGGTACTCCTAAACCCTGCTGCTGCACTGCTCATGCAACAGCTCCCTCACTACTTTTGCTCAAACCACTGGGGGTCTGTCACCTAAACTGGCCTCTGGCAGCTGAACAACAATGTGCTTTGGCACCTGTTTTCACGGTGTGGACAGGCAGAAGCTTTCCTGCAGGGTCAAGGACCAATCATGGAAGCAGAAATGTTGCAGCCAGCAAGCCCTACAGGGAGATTCATGCTCATAGCCTGGAGAATTGAAACACATGTTAGCAGAGAACATGGCTTTCTTCTGTACTGAGGGTTGACTCAATAATGTTTCAGTATCTTTATATTCTGCTTATGCAGAAAGCAAAGGGGTAGTGCTAGTTCTTGATGGGAATACCTCTCCATAGGTCTGTCAGGTGGTGGCTTCTGCCAGGCCCAGGGAGTTGCTGATTAGAGCTGAAGATGAAGAATGAAGGGCTTCGTATAGAGCTGTCCAGTGATCTCATAACCATTTAGTCTTCTTGAGATGAGAAGTTTAATGTTAACCTTTTAAAAATGTACTGTTAAAGGGTTACTGAGAAAGTGCTGATATTTTCAAAAGTTATTTACAGCAGTAGCATATTTTCTCACAATTATTTTAGTACCAATACTAAGTCATTATAGCTTTTAGAAGCACAATTTTTTTCAAAATATTTACTCTATCAGTTGCACAAGTACAAAACACTATGATAAGAAGATTCCGTTTTGTTGCATATATATATCAATTGCTCTCTTCCTAGTTTTATTTTCTCCTTGCTTTTCAGCATAATCTTTTTAGTGATTGTTGATCTTTGGTAAAAAACAACTATAACAAGGGTCTATAGTAGTAATAATAAAAAGCAATGTGTCTTAATAGAAGCAAGAAGAACTCAAGATCTTTGGTGTGATCTGAAATATCCATACTGAGTATTCCTGTGATAATTACCAAGAGAAAACTGTGCTGACCTTTGGTTATTATCTTAGTATTCCCTTGTCTGTAGAGTATATCAACCCTGAAAGAAAAAAAAAATAGATCTTTTTTTCTGTGTCTCAGTCTACTCCTTAAATCACACACTCAGTTGACTCTTGGTAGATACAAAGTACCAATTCACATCCTGATTGCTTAGTAAAGACAGATCATATATGGAAAAGGTAATGAAGGATTTTCCAAGATAGCCAGTAGACTACGGTAGAACTTCCTGAAACAGACTACTCTGGGTGGCTAACAACAACATTTTCTATATTTGCATTGCCCCAAGATCTGCTAGGGGGAAGCAGCAATAGCTGTGCATACCTACAGGATTTCCAAACACCCCAGTACAGCGAGTCGTTAAACTGTATTTCATACTGTTTTCCATCTCTGCAATGCCTCTTCTTCTCCTGCCATCCTTTTCCTACCTTTTCCAGACAGCCCATTTGTTATGCATCATGCTGTTGTGAGCTGGCCCTTTGCACTCCTTGAGTTAGGACAGGATTTGTCCCAGATTCTGCTAGCACACCAGCAATGTTAATGTTTAGTCTAAAAGTTTTAAATGGCAATGGTTTCCTTTTTCCTTTTTTTTTTTTTTTTAACCTAACAACATTGTCTGCTTATAAGAAATGTTAGCAAGGGGAAAAAAACCTATGTGACCTATTAAAATGAAAGATTGCCTATTCTTGTAATTACAAGTAACAGGAAGCCTGGTAGAACCTTGTTTGCTAAATTCCTCTGACCTCTTCCAAAAAAAATTGTACAAAAAGTCACAGTTATTAGTACATCTAGAGCTAAGGTCTTGCTCTATGCACATGTGTTAGTAATTTACCAGGTTTTTTTCCTCCTTCTTGCTAGAGCTGCGGTGAATTGATAGCTGGATATTCAAACACTGGTGGACAATCCCCTTTAGGCTCCTTGGAAGAACTTGTTAATAACTAACTGCCGTTCCTCTCTGGATCAGGTTCCCAGTTGCTGTAAGCTTATGAGGGGACCCATTTCATCCTGGTTTGATAAAAAGGAGCTGTGAAGGTGTCCTAAAGATGCAGAGTCCCGGGGCAACAGCAGTTTTAGATCTAACTGTGGAAAGAGAGAAGGAGACTTAAAACTCCCCATGGTTTTAAGGGTGGATTCCCTTGTGAAAGTTTAATGTGAAAACACTGGATTCCCAGAGTTTTTTCAGGCCAAGGTGGAGGAAGCTAAGCCTGCGTGCTCTTATGTCCCCAGGCCTTTGTTAGGGTCTATCAGGTGTGAAGATTTAGCTCCTATTACAGGGAGTAAAAGGATCAGCTGCAAGTAAAATATATGCTGTGGATTAAACAAAAGCCCTATTCCTTTGCTATACATAAATCTATGCCAAAAGTTAAGTACCTCAGAGGACACCCTTCAGTGCTACTCTGTGACTATAGGGCTGTTCATAAGCCTAGTTTTGGAGTCTTCTCCAGTAATTTACTTTGCTCCCTGTGAGGCAGCAAAGCAGTTATCTAACATGAACTTTCAAATTTGAAAGATTTATCACATGAAAATGGAAATTACCATCATTTGATTCCGATTTGTAAAGACAAATGTTGTCATTACCACAGTTATGCATCCTAAATATTAGGCAGTTGAAATCTGAATTTTTTTTTTCTTGCAAAATAAACTGTCAAACTTCTGTTCATATTTAAAGTGCACCTTTTCACAAAAAGTTTTTATGTTCTGGTTATGAACTTCTGATAATAGGGTCTTACATGCTAAGAATGTTTATCTACAAAATCACAAGCTAACCTTTGGAAACCTAAGGGGAAATGATAACAGGGGAGGAATAGCAAGGGGAAAAGAAAGGAAAGTGACTTTGAACTGAAAATGTAATTTGTTATGGTTATAAAACTAACTGAAATGAGGAACGGAAATCAATGGAGTTATATAACATGCATGCATAGAACAAAAATTAATAAATAAACTAGTGCTGCATATATCATTTAGTAATAATGTGATTGCTTCCTGATGCATGTAGATAAGTACATTTAAAGCTAGCTTAAAAAAAGGTACATCAAAACTGCTTGGTCCTAAGTGAAACAGAGGTTGTGGTTCCTCAAGAGAGTTGTTAGAAGGACTGTTTGCTGATACAAGTGACCTGTATCTGTGGTACTGAACTTCAATACGGTAAAAAGCAACTCATGTATGGATAGGCATAGGAAATCAATAATCTTTATGTATGGTGAAACTTTTGGTTTCTTATGCTTCCTTTCAAAATAATAACATTATCTTATCTGGAATGTCATCTCCATATTTGGGTTTTTTTTCCCCAAGAGAGCTGTACTGTGATTTTTCAGATAATCTGCACCAATTCAAATGACTGTTCATTGAAAAGAAATCTTTGTATAACTTGAATTGTCAGACAACTGTGTAAAATTTCATTAATGGGGCAAATATAGTGAGAAGGATCATAGATGGGACAGCTACTGGAAAGGAGAAAAAATGCAGAGGAAATGTTGTTAAAGTGAAGTCTCCAGGGTAAACTTTCCCTTATACACTTTTAACCTGTAGTGCTACTGAATCACTGCTAATAGCTAACAGAAAGGTTCTAAATGTGAAAAAAGAGCAATAAATAATCCAAAGATGACTGACTGGCAGTGCCTGCCTCATTGGTTTGAAACATAACTTGAAGTGGGAACTAGGGAGGCGACTCAGGCTGGATGTTTGTGCCGTCACTTTGGTGTGTGTCTTGGAAATTGTCATTCATATCACAAACAATCTTTTCTTTAAGTCAGTCTTTGCATCCTCTTTGGTGCTTGTTGCTAATGGAGACAGAAATACTATTCTAGTCTGGATTTAATACATTTCATGCATAGATTCATCATGTACTACTTTTTTCATCTGAATCAGAATTTCAACATTTTTGTGACTTTTGACACATCATCACTCATAATGGGGTCTTACTTACAGAGAATAATGAACATATTCTTGTGCCAAATTTGAAGACATCTTATTCACAAACACTATTTGTGGTTTTTATACCACAAAATCAAATGACTTCATGCCAGGGGGTGGTGGTTATGGATAGTCCTGTCATTTCTCTAGCTTCTAAGAGTGTTCAAATAACTTCAAACCACTTCATTATTCCTGTTCTCTCTGCACCCACTAAAGTCACATATAAGTATGCACCTAAATATTTTAGAATAAGATATGTTGAGCATGACAGCATTAAAGAAAAATATATTGGTGACAAATTTTCAGACTTGGGTCTTTATGTGGACCTAAATAAATTACCTGACTGCAAGAAGTAATAAGCAGTACCTTAAGCTTAATTTCCCTTTGTGGTTTCAACAGTAGGTGCTCTGAGTTCCTTTACTCTGGCCTCAACTCCATGTTTATATATGGGCATGAATGTGTCTGTGAGAATACACATGCATACACAGTAGAAGAAATATCTCTGCCCCATGAATATGCCCACTAAGAAACCTAAATTAACCTAGTAGTGTTTTAAAATCAATTTAGGGCCAAACTTCCATGCCAAATCACAAATTTCTTGTGGCAAGGTCATTTTGCATGACAAAAATTGGGCACCAAAGTGCAGTTTCTTTGGAATAAAGCAGGACTCGGGCAAAATTCCCTACAGATGGAAAAGGGAAAACACATGGGAAGCTGAATATAAAACCTACAAGACAGTATGATCCCAAAGAATTTATCCTCACTTATGAACTAGTACAGATCCTTAGTATGTGTTAAGTGGGAACAGTTGAATTTGGGAATAGCTGAACTGAAGATTGATTAAAGTCAGGCAGAATTAAAGCAGTATGGGACCTGCAGCTCACTGACACAGGTTGTATGTCTGGTCTATAGGTTTAGAAAACTTGAAGAGCTTTAGAGGACATGCAGTTCTGCAGCTTATGAGCACTTATGAGCAGCCCTGTCGTGGCAGCAGGGTACTGTTTATACAAGGTCTCATGAGTGTGAATGAGATTCGCACTTCTAGCCATAAGAATTTTTGGAAATACATTTTGTTTTCTAACAGGCTTCTGAACATCTGGAAACACTGGCATTGTAGTGTCTCAGCATAAATCATAAATGACTGGAGGTGACTTTTTTACTCCTAAAACCAGTCCTTTTAAGCATTATTGCACCGCAACAAAATGAAATGAACTCCTGTCTCTTGATTGTAGGAGAAGAAGGAGCACGTTGTCTCTGGGGAAGTCCCTTCCATTTCTTTTTCTTAACTTCTACCCATCAAATAAGGAGATAAAGAGAATTTCTTGGTCTGGTACAAATAAAGGCCAATTTCTGAATCTCTTCTGGTCAGGTAAAATTGCTTCTGCTGCTGCTGTTACCACTTCCATTCTTAATAACCATTCTGTGACCTTCACTCCCCATCAATCTATCCCTGAATAGTTATTCTATTTGCAGGTTTTCCTCTAGCTCCCTTGTCCCTTGAAAGACAGCTGTGAGGTTTTTCAAGTACTGACACAGTTTCCACTGCTTCGCTGATCTTCCCAGAGGTTTCAGGGGCTGACTGACCCTTCCAAGGCAGCTCACTGGGCTGCTACACTTGGGCCGTGTCCTCACATCTGAAGAGCTGTGATGTGCCTGGATGTTACCGGCACTGCCACCAAAGACTGCCACTCTGTTAGGGCTAATTCTCTTTTGGTAAATCTCTTTGCACTGTTTATCTTAACAGACTCTGATAATCTTGTATTACCCTGAGAAAAGAAAGATGTGACACAGTACCTGAGGAGACAGTCACAGGTTGGAAATGAATAGTAAGTATTTCCAGTAGTGTTTTACGCTGGCATAAGAAGTCTCACTATCACTCTTTGGAGCACTTGCTATTCTGTTATACAATGAGAATCTAACTGAATAATAAACTCCTCTTCAATCACTTAAAATGACAGAAGGAACCAGATCTGTGGATCAGAAGACTCCTGAGGTTTGGAGCAATTCCAACCCTGGATCCTGCACCAAGTGCTGCAGTCAGCTTTATCTCTCACTCACTGCTGTCAAACATTTGCAGAATTGCTTTTCTAAATGTCTTAATCCTTACACTTCTGCTGATTTGTAAATGATGCCAAATCTGCTTTTTGATAACAGGCACCTAGTAGTTCCCATATTTGCGCATCTGAGCAAATGCGGAAAGTTGCTTTCCTGCTTCTCACAGGGGACCTCAGCTTACTTCCACAAAAAACTTAACTTAAAAGGCAACTGAGAAAAATCCCATTGATATACTAAGATGGCTAATTAGTGTGTGGTTTTATACATGCTGACAATGATTAAACTAAATACAAGGCATACTGTGCTAAATTGATAGCTCTTTTTGTACTTCTAGTGTAGCTGAGAACCAGAGAGGTCCTGATCCAAACTCTGTGTTAAAAAGGTTCTTGTTAAGGTCACTTGCAGAGCTATTGATGTGTATGCATGCACACTCAATGCACATGTCTGCATGTACATGTGAGTGATCTATATTTAAAGATAAACGAATACAAAATTTATTCTTTCAGTCACACGAGAATTGATAGTGTTACTCTCTGTTAAGGAGTTGCTGTGCTCCTTTTGAGACTGTGTCAGTGCAAAGCGAGGTGATTCATTTGCTCAGAGCATATCCTCTGTAGTCTTACTCTAAGGACTATACATACACAAACAAACCCATTAAGAAAAGCAGGAAACATTCCTGCCTACCAAGAGATAACGTCACCCATGCTGTCCAGATATGAAGAAATAGACTAAACTTCATTACAACGAACAATATGGCTTTTTAGTACACATTTTATTTTTGGTGTCATTTCCAATGGCTAGACAGGAGAAAAGATGTTGATCTGGCAATGTCCTTTTAAGTGCAGTTTGATGCTAAAGGCCACCAGCCAGTAGTAGTTTTTGTGTACAGGAAATATTACCAAGGACCTTTTTTCCGTCTTCTATCTGTTCTGATCCTAGTCGAAGTCATGGATAAGATTACATAGAGTGGAGTTTCACAGAAAAATACTGGTCATGCAGTGTAAGAAAGGACTAGAGGTAAAACTTGAACAAAAATGAGTCTTTCTTAATTTTACTTATTAACTCAGTTTTTGCAACACAGGTTATTACACTTGTGGTTTTTAAGTTTACTGAATATCTTATTTGTCTTCTGCTGGGTGGTACACTAAATGTTACCTATTAAGTGTGATATTATGGTATAATTTTTTTCTGGTGATACAATAATTACATGTATTATATTTAATAATTTCATTGGGATATATTTCATGTATTCTTGTTATATCATGTACATTACTATGCAAACATTAAAGCCAGCTAAAATGGAGGAGTTATTATTGCTCAAGTAATGATGATAAAAAACATAGAGAAACTTTTTAGAAACTGTCAAGCAGGATAAGTTGCATTCATACACACCTGTTTATAGAATTAAAGAGGATGTCTTCCAGCTTTCAGGTTTTTTCCACATTAAAGACAGGAATTATGTCCCAGGGAAAGGGATTACTGTCAAACTGAAGAAAATTAAGGGGCATGGGGGGATGGCTTAAAGGTCTGTACACATATGTACTGAGATTTGCACATATTCTCTGTGCTGTCCAAAGTGGAGAAAGACCAAATGCCCGTTTTAGGCTCTGTGCTCTGGATAGTGACTCATTAAATCACAGGCATAGGAAGATGAATTAGAGTCCCTGAGAATGAATGCCATTCAATGTTAGGAGATCAGGACTATATATTTAAATATGCATTTAATACAAAATTTCAGACGTCTACCAGAGTTTTGACCTAGTTAAAGAAATTTCTGACAACATTTTAATTCTTATTCTAGTCCCACCAGAACTGAGGAAATCAGCAAGTGGCCCTGAAAACTGACAACACTTGGAAATTTACTTTTGTCTTACTTCAAGAAACATCATGGCTTGTTTCACGTAAACCTTTCTGCCTCTCCCTTGTTCAGTCCACTTCAACTAGAGTAGAATGAAACTTTGATAAAGCTTTAATTAGTTGTCTCTTATCCTCTAGATTCAACATAAGGCAGTGTTCCAGTAAGGTAGTCCAAACTGTTCTCTACATTAAGTTGATTCTAATAACTGACCCTACCAACACATGCCAGCCTTCATCATTACGGTGAGTCACTATTCTTCCTCTCACTGAGTGCAGTGAATTCAGTCTGATTTCTGTTTGTTAAACACTTGTAATATATGGGTATAAAAATTAACGATTTTCAGTTGGACTCCAGATTGTACATTCCCACAGAGTACTCAGAAGTGTGGGAGGCCAGAATCAACAAATGGTCAGATATTTACAAGCTGATTCAGGGCTTCAAACTTACCCCATCCCCAATGAAGACTTTAAAAATGTAAAAAAAAAAAAAAAATTAATTGAATATTTTTCTATTAGTAAAAGAAGAACATGTCATATCTTATGGGATATTTAGAAACTTGAACAAAATCAAGGTAAGTATGCAGAAATATAATGCAGAACAGACTGACCGAGTAATTAAACAAGAAATTTATCTTGTCCTTAAGAAATTACAAAGCAAAAAGCTTTGAAGAATAATAGGTATCAGAATTCCTAGACCATGAGTGGATCTAATTCCTCCAATAAGCTGTGTCTGTTGTTCTGTGCATTTTGTATCTTTCAGGAGTCCCATGCCAGCACCATGGAGAGTATTGAGCAGCAGCTCCCCACTCACTAATGCTACAAGTTCGCAGTTTGCAGTTTGATTGCAAGCTTTATTTTTTGGTTCTATTGTTTCAGCTCGTCTGAGGTGGTTTAGCTAAACACAATGAAAGAAAGGTAAGGTAAGAAAAAGTAAGTAGGTAGGATGAATTTTATTAGCTGTCACAATCACCTGAATTAGTCCCATTAGTGAACAGGTCATGATTACTGGGCAATGTGCCAGGTCTTCCCAGCACTGACTGGCAATTGGCACCTCTGCAGGAGTGCAACATTGGTTCAGAGAGGAGTGCAAACTGCAAACTCTAGTCTGCAACTGGATATGAATAAAATACCAATTTCTCTCATTGACAAAGAAAGGACAAAAATTGTTGTGTGTGAAACCTGGGATCTTTCTTAAGTAAGAGCATGACATACAACTAAAGAAGTTCACCCAGTTTACCTTCTCCTAGAGGCTTCCCTTCTTCTAAGCATTGTCCTGATGGAAACAGAGCTGATGGAAGAGACACATGAAAACAATTTACTGATACATGCACCAGAAAATTCGGACCAGAAAACTCAGATAGGTAGGACACATCCAATCAAACTGCATTATCCAACAGTATCAGTATCAGAGAGGGTGATCTCTCAGTGGAATGGGCTGCCCAAGGAGGTGGTGGATGATGTACTTGGTGACATGACCTAGATATTAGGGTAGTGTGTTATAGGTAGGATGGTGTGTTGGTAGTAGGATGGCAACAGGTTAGGTTAGGTTATGTAACAGGTTTGACTAGATTAGATTAGGTAATAGGGGATAGGTTGGACGTGATGATCTCTAAGGTCTTTTCCAACCTTACTGATTCTGTGATTCTGTGGTCACATCTGGTATGAAGAGGAATGCAGATTGTGAGAACTTATGTGTCATTGTATTTAACCACTGACTTGCTAATTGTGCTTTAATGATATTTTCTTAGCAAAATCACCAAAAGTAGATCAGGTTTAGAATGGTATATTCTGAACATCTCTGTTTTGCCAACAAAATCTGACTGCTAGGGAACTAGAGTTTCTTTGTTGTTGCCGAGAAAATAGCGACAACTCAAGCCAAGAACCAGTTAAACTGAAGAGACTGTTCCATATTCTTCTTTTATGGGATGAGAACAAGTGTTTAATAATCTACATAAATTATACAGGTTTTAAAGAATTTACTAGAACTAAACACTTAGCAAGGGAGATGAATGAAGAGGTAAATCAGATGATGATATTTTGTATCCCAACCAGTGCTTCTCTGGGATTTCTGTAGTTCTAGGTCTGTGAGGGTTTTTTGTTATATATCCTATTTTCATGGATTCATAAAACAATTCTGAAAAATATTTCTAATTAGTATTTGGCAGGCAAAGATTTTAAAATAATACAATTTTTTTTATTAGGTTATGGGGAAAAAGTCAGTTTAATTGTCTCTAAGTTATGCAAGTATAAAAATTGCATGTATTGGATTCAGACGCTATTTTATGCTGCTACAACTCAAAAACATGTTGGCTTTTCAAGAGGAAACTTTACAAGTCATTAGTCTGAATTGTGGACTAGTCCATCTGGGAAAGTTGGCAAAGAAATGTAGACACATTTGACTTCTTACCTCTTAATAATGATGTTAGATCTCTAGTTACACTCCATTCCTTCAGCCAAATTTTTTTCAGGATGCATTGCCTGGCTCTGCTGTAACTTCTGTAAGGCAGCTCTCTGTTTCATGCATTTTACATGTTTCAGGTGAACTGTTTGAATCTGTGATACAATTTACATGAAATTCATCATCTATCTTTCCACGTTCTTAGAGATATTGGCAGCTATGCCAAGGGAATGGTTAAATTTATCAAGAAAAATACATGGCAGATTACACAATATACATTCTGTATTAAAGGTTAGATTCACACTGAAAGGAAAGTGGCTGGTAGGTAACGAGAAAATGCATACTCCTTTATTTTGTGTCTTTCCTAAGAGCTGTTGAAGTGACAGGCTTTAGAGGGATAGTTCTTTACCCTATAACAAACTAATAGTATTCATGGAAGACCTGAATTGTCCCATGGAATCCTCATAGATTATGTCATTTCCTTTCCATGTGTGTTGGTTTAGGAAGTGACATGCTTCCTACAGCAGACAAAACAGCCTGTCAAGTTACACTGCTGCTCCAAAATTCCCTGTAGAGATGGAGGTTCCTGTATGTTTTAGTGTGTTAATTACAATAATACTAAATAAGATAGAAATGTGATATGCAACAATTTCTAGTTGATTAATTGAAATAATGTTATTGTAAAGAAGCATTCATATAGATCGAGTAACAAGTTTGGTATGTTAGGATATCGCCTTCCCACAGAAGACTCCTCCAACAGGAGGGATATCTAGCCCCTTTAGTCTATCCTAGAAAAGTCTGGCAGTTTATTCTACACAGCTTATTCATTTGGAACAAGCGAAAAAAAAATCATTGTGGGTCCAGGTCAATCAGGACCAGTTTCAGTGAGATCATGTGGGAGTTCTCACTCGTGCAGGTGTAATGTATATAGGGTACATGTGCATGTGCAGTTTTGCACATATGTCACTATGTGTGGACTTCCCAGTACCTATTTGTGTTGCCAAAATTTCCAAGTTAGTGAGAAATTAGATAACACATTTTGCAAATTTACAAGTTAATGAAAAACTCTTTTTATACTTTATGTCAGCAATTTCAGTCTTCCCTATTGGTTCCTAGACCTAAATGGGAAATAAAACCAAGCACAGATTACAATTACTAAGAGTACCACCATAAAAACTCCCCAGAAATTATCAAGCTTTGTTTTTTTTTTCCTGTTCTATTGCTCTCTTTATGTCTTTTGTATAAATGTTCACATAAAAATGATGTGGAGATTAAAACAACCAGCTGCTTATGAACAAACATTTCTATTTGAAGGTCAGAGAGCAAACCAGGCAAATGAGCATTAAAGCTGATTTGACTGTTCACTGGTAATTTAAAAAAAAATTACAGTTATCAAATTTTTTTCAGCAGTTCTGCATGAACTGTGTTCAACCCACTCTTGCCAAGACTCCACATGTTAATATGGAACGCTGCCAGGTGACTGGCCAGTTCAAGATATCCTAGGTAGGATGATTGAAGGGTATTTATATGATCTAAACAAACCTATTAGAACTTCCAATAACATTCATTAAGGAGAAATGTTTCTGCAAAAATACGGAAATTTTCTGGAGTATAATAGAGTGTATGTAGAGCAAGAGGGCTGAGAAATGCAGAGCTTTTCTGCAAGTCCTAATGGCATTTTAATGGAGATTTCCTTGATTCCCTGACAGCATATAGCTGACTTAGCAAATCCCTAATTGCAGGCCCTGAAGGCAAACTGTACTTTTCAGCTCTCTGTACTGGATATATATGTGCATATATAATTCAGTGATTCCCTCAGGATTCAAAAAAAGGGTAAGAGCAAATGTCATCTGAATACCAAAGGCAATAAAGGAATAGCTAGTTGGGTCCAGTGGCGATCAGTTCTCCCCATGATTGCCACATTCCATTTTATAATTTTTAATCACAGAATCACAGAATCACAGAAAATTATGAGCTGGAAGGGACCCACAAGGATCATCTAGTCCAACTCACCGTCTAACACCCGTACAGCGACCAAGAGCACATCCCAGAGCATAATAACAACCTAGATGCCTCACAATCTGGCAGGCCACTCCGAGCCGGAAGGGGCCCAGGGTCATCCAGCCCTACACCCCCCAGCTAGACCATGTCACTAAGCTCCTCGTCCAGTCTTCTCTTAAACACTTCCAGGGATGGCGACTCCACCACCTCCCTGGGCAGCCCATTCTGAACATTAATTCCTACTGAATTCTGAAATGTATTGTTGTGAAATGTTGTGTTGTTTAAGACTCTGAAGGCTACTGGAAAATTATTTTATTGTTCATCTCTAAGAGTTGTTCATCATAATGGGAGGAAAGGAACACCATTGTTGTCCTTCCATTATCCACTATTCTGTAGTTTACCACTTAGCATTAATTTTCTATGTTCTGCTCTTCTTCAAGTTTTCTTTGAGTTTTCCTCTTTGCATGTTTTCTTCTCGGTCCATCAATCAATCTAGTGCACATACAATCACTGACAGTCTGTCTTTGCTGTCAGTAAGTCTTTGGTGTCAATGGTAAAATCTTCATTTATCCCAGTAAAATATTTCTTCTGCATCTTTAGCAAAGTGGAGATGTTTTCTCAAGGTTCTTTTGTGCCTCAAATGATTTCAGTGGGAATTAAAGTTTAAGTGTAGATATAATATGTCCTAAAGTATATCTAGATATTAAAAGTTTTAAGTAAATATTTAACAAATATTGCAAATGAGGATTATTGATGAATTCAGGGAATATTTTTCTGTGATGGGGAAGACATGCACACTAGTGTAGCCTGTCCCAAACATATATTTACAAAGGTCTCTTACAACCTTTTATATGCCATTTTATATTCCAGATACAACACTTGTTATCCAGAAAAAAAAAATTAAAAAATTAGATTTTTATTTTTGCAGAGGCTTATTTTCATTTTCACTTGTCTGGGAGGCCATGTGCCTTGATTGTGATGAACCCACCAGAGCAGAGGTCAGAGGGAGATGTAAAAGATTACATCCTAATCCTTACTTCTAGGGGCATAAACTTGTAGTGGTTTTAAAGTCTATGAAGACTATAATTAGAGAATTAATTCTGTAAAATAGAAAATAATTATTAGAAATCAAGAAAATATCTATATTGGAGGCAAGTTAACCTATTCTAACCCATACTATCTTCTGCTTTCGCTCTTGGTTATTGCTGTATTCTGGATGACAGTGCTTAAATCAGATCCCGTATTCTTATTTTACTCCCATCATACAAACCATGTATCATAAAGAGAAACAATGAAATAGAATTTACTACCCAGTATGTCTTCATATTTGTGTTACTATCTAGCTAATCTCTTTGATGTTTCACTTCATAGGCATGCTATCACACTCCTGATACTTACCTCAGCTCTGTGTCCAAGTTCTTGGGCTACAGCTGGATTTCTTTTATTTCATTACCATACATCGTTCATGTCTGTGTGAAGTCATAGAGGAATTGCATAAGCAGGAAGCTTCATCCTTTCCAAAATCATTAAATTTCATAAGCATTCCGAGTATTTCATTCTGAGACATCTTTGTGGGCAAAACTGGCTTTCAATGTAAATTAAAAAGATTTATGTAAGTCAAACTCAATTTTTTTTGTTAGCAATGGTGATGTGTCTTTCCATATGCTTATCTTCTTTGCTATGGGAACCCTCCTTTCTAACAGTATTTGCAGCGTTTGAAAAGAGTACACATTTGTTTTAATACAGCCACATTCTCTACAAAGTCCATATTGGTGTTTCAAGGCAGTCAGGTCAAAACCCATGAGATTTGGAAGCTGGAAGCTTAAGGTTGCTATTTCTCAGCAGATATAATAAGTAAGTAGAGGTAGCATGTGAGAACAAACAAGATTAGTCATCCTATCCTCTTCACATAGAATATTAGTAAATAGACTTGTGTGAATAATTGACTTTTTTACTTTTCTGGCTGAGGTGAACATGTAAAACAAAAAAATTTTCCTTATTTCACCTTAAAATGAAAAGCAGATAAAATGGCTTGACTGTAATATCTTGTTTCATCTGCCTTTTTTAGTAAAAATTTTATCTTCTCATATATAATAATTTATTCTGGACTCTTACCATGGATACAAAGAGAGATGTTTATTAGTACATTTTATGCTTTTTTATGCCCTTATGAAACTAATGTATAATAAAACTATTGGTCTCAAGAAGTAATCACAGACGCAACTGTCCAATAAAATAAGCAGTTACATTTTAGAAACTCCTTATCCTCTTCACCAAGTTCATCCAGTTTTTCATGAAGTGATCTTTGCATGTGTCCTTTGCCATCTTCCTAATACACAGTCAATTCTTGTATCTCTCATTTACTGAGCTGTGCAGTTCCCACAGTCCCATCCATCCATCAAGTTTAATTCCTACATTTATGAGAATATATTTTATGAGATATAGTTTTGAAATAAAACATAAATTTTTGACTAATTACTATTTTTAGTTGAAACTACCGACATAAAGTACTCCCCACTCTAACACAAAGTCTAAAGCTTTCTTATTGCTTTCTTCCTTCAACTACATGCAGTGAAAGAGAGAGTTAATGAAGATGTTTGATATGGTAGAAATACAAACTTCATCACACTAATGTGTTGTATTTTACTTTTAAAGTTCTCTGTTATAGCTAGGCAGATGCAATTTGCTGGTATGAATCAGTCATTACTATTACTTAAGAAATCTCTTTGACCTTGTGCACTTATAACCAGTTCCTCACACCTGTAAGAACATATCTTTCACTACAAATTTGCTGGTTGAACTCTGTAAAAGGTTAGATTTATATAAAACAAGCATCCATTCTTTAAGCAACTCTTAGGAGACCAAATTCTTTATGAACTTTATCCAATTGTACACACAATGTTTTATCTCTATTTTTTCCCTGAAGAAATGTTTTCTATCAAATGTTATTTCTCTTGGTGGTGACTTTCCATTCTAGTAGAGATCCAGGACAGAGGTATAAAAATATATTCATCTGCTGATGTACAATAATACTCTCAAAACCAATGTTACTTAATGCTGAATGTCAAAACCACTTTATAATAGTTTTAAATATCCTACCCTAGATTTCAGATTGATTGTCAGTGTCACTATTATTCTTTTTATTGCTGTTATTATGATTCTATGAGGCCCTAAAGGCAACACACGATCATTTTGAGTTAGATTCTTTACAAATAGAAGTCTCTGTCTCAAGAGCTCACAGTCTGAAGAATTTCAGAGTGATCCAAAACAATATAAGTTTTAAAACACTAGACTGGATACAGAATCAAAAATGGCACAGCAGGGACAATATTTTTTTTTCTTCCTAGCAGGTATTATATTTCTTTACCAAAGAATTTACATTTAGTTTTGGCTAATTTTTTTCCTTTCTATTTTAGGAAAATAAAATCCACTACAATCTCCTTTCCCAAAAGCCTCCTGAGACCAGCTCAGTTGGTTAGAGCCTGGTGTTAATAACACCAAGGTCATGGGTTCACTCTATATACGGGCCCTTCACTTAAAAGTTGGACTTGATGATCCTTGTGGGTCACTTCCAACTCAGAATATTCTGTGATTCTGTGAAATATTAAGTTCTTGCATAACACTGACTTTCCACTCTGCTAATGAGTCTCATTAAAATGTTTAAGGACTTCCTTTTGTTGGTTGTTTCTAGCCCTTACACAACATACCATACACAGATTAATAATAGAGATTTTTCATTATATGCAAAACCGAAGCAGTTCAGGCAACCTTAACACTGGAGAGTAAAACTTGGCACGTTCAGAAAAGAAATTCCACTAGGTCATTCTACTTAGAAGTGATCTTGTGCTAGCAGTACGATTTGGTTTGCTATCTTGCAAACTGGTTCTCTCTTGTATGCAAATTCTTGGAACTGGTTAAAGCATAGAGAAATGCAGTCATTTAAAAAAGGATTTGAGGAGACCAGATCTGGGAAGTAATGACAACCTTATGCGTTGGGATTCTGGCTGATACAATTTCAACACTTTGGCTTTCTTCATTAGCAATTGTTTATCTGATTAAATCATTATATCACATAAAACAAGTTAAAAATTGAGTCAGTTTCAGCACACTGATTTATAAGTTTGGACTATATAAAATAGGATGGGAAATATTTATTGAGGGCACTAAAGAGTGTTTGAAAAAAAATCTTATGTATGTTTTGCAATAGGATTTTCAAGCAGCCTCATTCAAATGGATCTATGTTGGTTTATGCAAGGCAAGATGCTGGATTCCTGTCTTTCATCAATCTTTTTAGAGACCTCTTAAAAAACAAATAAACAAAGAAACAATTAGATGTTTTCTCATTATAACATTGTGCTACCATTATAATAGTTATGGTCGACAAGGCATTTCCATTATTGGTTTCTATTTTCAGCTCCCACTAACTTTCTGAAACAATTATTTTTTCAGCTGAAATTTATCATGCTTGTTCTTACTATCAGAGGTGGATTGTTTGGTAAAGTTTATAAAATTACTTCTGGATACTTTTCTGAAATATCTAAGCATGAAAAATGGATGTGTTTCACTAGTTACTGTATTTATTCTTTATATCCTAAGTTCTTCTGGACAGGGATTTTTTTTATGTTTAGTGTATTTTATTGCAATTAAATCTAGACTGTAGTGCTGATACAATATAAATAAAAGTTAGCTTAATTTTTCACAAACTTTCTTTAATGATTTGGTAAGTCAAGCATGTTTCTGTTTTAAAATTCAGGGGCTTTGAATTTTAAAACTGTAAGCTTGTTTACAAAATTCCATGTTATAGGCTATTAAGAATAGTGGCTTGGATTCTGAGCTGAAAAGTGTTTCATGAAAATCAGTGTAGAATAAGTATCTCTCTGCATTTAGGAACTTGTTATATTTATTCTCCCTAGGTTAAGTCTGTTTTCATACATTCAACTAACTGTCATTTCTGGTGGTATCTGTTGGATTCATAATGTGAATGAACTTCTTTACAAGCAGTGCTGTTGAAGCTTCAGCTATGAGGTGGCCTAAAATACATGTTTACTCTTTCCTGATTTTATAGCAGCTGGAAACCTTGTCTTGTGCATGTCTAGCAAGCCTCACTCAGAAATCTCACACCTTCCCTTCCATTCATTTCTTTCAGTAGTTTGACAGTTTTTGTAGTTAGAAAATTTCCATGCCCCTAAACTTGTCCTCCTGAGCACTTAACTTTCTGCATCCATAGTTTTACCTGTCCATCAGTTCTCAATTCCTTCCTGTGATCTCCATCACCATGACTTTTCCATCACCATGACTTTTCCATCACTCTCAGCTTTTTCAGGAAATAGAACTTAAGGCTTTCCAAGCTGCTTCTTTCACCATTCTCACTTTGTTTGTCTCTTCTTTTCTGGGTTTGTTTTACTCACAGTGCCTCCTTTTACTCATACAGTAGGGTCTCCTATACCACGGTACCACAGTCTTATTTGTCTCCCACGATGCCCGCCTTCCGCATTGATTATACATTCATTAATACGTAAATTCGCCCCGCACCCTCACATGGCCCATTTGGCATTCCGGCACTGTTTTAGCACTGCCTTGCTGTGTATTGGTGTTTGTGTCAGTGCTTCCTGGTGCCTGCAAACACGCCACACAGGGAAAAAACCCTTTTCTGCTTGGCCGGGGACCCTGGTGCGGGAAGTCGCCTGCGTTGCTGTTCCAGCAGCCCCAAGGGGAGTGGAGGGAGCTGGCACAGCCCCGAGAGGAGGGGGGAGGGTGGCCTCAAGGGGAAGGGGGAGAAGGCGGTGCAGCCCCAAGGGGAGGGGGGAAAGGGCAGCACAGCCCTGAGTGAAGGGGCAGAGCAGGGCCAGCGCAGCTTACCACTGGCAGAGCAGTGTGCCCCTGGTCCATGCGGCATGGCATGGGGCTTGATTTGAATATTCATGACTGCCTAGTTGAATAATCATGCATGCCAGGTCGTGCATGTGCAGTTGCAAAAAGGGGCAACTTTTTTAATCACCAGATTAAAAATTGGAAACTAGAAAATTTCAGGCACAATTGACAAGGTGAATTAGAATTAAAATAAATGCTTACAAGTTCTATGAAGGCAAATGAACCAAGAGGGGTAAAGAGTTTGTAGTGCTTTGACTGAATGGACGTATCTTCTGACGGTGGAAGATACACGCAGAAAGAAATCTCTTGAGAAGTCTGCTTTGGAGACAAAACTTAAACGTGAGCCTTCTCTTTAACATCATTGTCAATCAACCTTGAAAATATTCAAATACCAGCAAACATTGAGTCCCATATTCATAGATCTTTCAGATATTGTCAAATGTATTTGAGATATTTCAAGATCAACTCTTGAAAGTTTAACAACAGTGGGAATTGTATGGGTACCATTGGGGTGGAACACTACACTATTTGTAGACAAACAGGCACATGAATTACAGCTCAGACTGAGGCTGAAAATTTGTGGCTCAGATGACATTGAGGAGAATTTGGAGCATGGAAATCATTAAATTTGTTAAATGGAGTCATTATACTGTATTCGACTTAAATGCTCGGAATGCAACAGAACATAAAAAAACCCCTCATCATCAGGTGTGGATGCACATGTAAGTTTCCCTGGAACAGTATTCTTCATAACATGAGATTGCTTGGGATCCAATTACTTTACATGTCTATTATGTTCACTTTTCAAGCAAAACACCTGCTATTAACACAGTATCGCTGTCAGGGACACTATTGTATTGAGGGTGAAGAACATGTATGCGTTTATGAGATGTAGACAACTTTTCATATGATGATGTTCCACCAGGGCTATATTCATCTTTATGAACTCTGAAGGTTAGCTCAGTAGTATTGTTTTTCACCATTATGACTACTTCAGAGGAACCAGACGTATATGTTTTAAGGTTTTAAGACACAGATTTTTAAAGCAATTTATGCACCTGTGTGGCTGCAAGCATCATTGTGAAATTCACATTTCCCACAAATAATTAATTATTTTCTGAATGCATTTAATGCAATATTGTGATATTTTCAGGCTGCATCACTGATGAATACCACTTCTGTTAGTGCCCCTTATTAGAAAAACATGGATCAGACTTTGAGAGCTTATAAATGTGAGGAGAAGTACAGTATGCCTAGGAAGGAATACCTACTTGGCAAAGGCTATTCTTCATTACCTTTTTTGTGTAGATTTTAGAAGTAAATTATCCTAATCTGAAAAAAGACACGTTTGATTTGGAATAATAAATATGACATTATTGTTATGGCGCTCTAAATTTATACTGTGGTAGTTTTACATTAACTTCCCTAGTCTCCTTACATATGCAAACCCTGTATGAGAATATGATTGAGGCAGCATGACTCTTTTTTATAGGTACAAAACTGTGATTTGGGGAGATGAATTTAAATTAAAAATATTTGGAAGTATGTTAAAAACTGCATATAAATAGATGTTAAATATGCTTTACAATTAACACTTCTAAAATATAAGCAATGATTCACCAATGGTGTTGTCATAACTGAAGCTAATATTACTTCAGATTCGCAAAGAGAGAAAAGCAAATCACTTTTTTTTAAAGTGCTCTGTGACTAACAAATATTAGAAACATCAGTGTTTGTGCAGCAGGATTTCTGAAATGAATTTCCAGCTGGAATCTGCAATTTAGGCTCTTGTTTCTGCTTTAGGCCTTTTTATTTCAGTCTCCCTCACCTAAATTGCTGCCCTTCCTTCTACTTATTTACTATGGCCTGGATTTAATAGCAAGAGAACTATGACTGCATTGTTTTCAGATTACCTGAAACTGAGATCATGTCTAGTATCTAATAAATCTTCCCTCTAATTGCTAATATTTTGTGGCCACATGGTGCCTTAGGAACATCCTAATCAAAATACTTAAAGGGTGAAAAAGTACAGATCTTTCCAGCAAGGTTCGTCACAAGGAGGGTCTTTGGCTTCTGAGTATGGAAGTTGTTTGAGTTTCCTGTTCTTGAAGAATGTGCTCAGAGCAGGCAGGGTGTTCACAGGAAGCAGCAGGAATTGAAAAAATGAGCTGAAGCAGAGCTGAGAGGTTGGGTGCTGAAGGGCAAATGAACATGGAGAAACTATAGGGCAGTGTGATAGAATGGGACACCAACACTTAAATATATGAAACCATCACATATGTGGGGTTTTGTATTATTTGACCTCTGAGTGAAGGGACTTTTCCCAAAGATGCATAAACAATGTTCAGAAATATATACTATCATTAAAACTGAATTAAATGCATATAGCATAATTTAACATAGACATTCTTGGACAAACTTCAGATGTTTGTCAGACAAATGTAAAGACATGCCTGTGCAAAACTTTTCCTAAAATTTTGAGCATTAGATTCTGCACAGAATGTTGTTCACATGTCTGTGGATCTCCAAATACTAAACAAAAAGTCCCCACTGTACATGCTAAGGCAGAAATAACATTGTCTTGATTCCTAGTATTACATTTCTTTTCAGAAGTTTTCACATTTATATATTATGTTTCCATTGTGTTTTCGTATTTTGAATGTTTTGAATTTCTATGTTGCATTTATTTTGTGAATATGATGTACACTGAAATAATTGCATGTACCTTCTTTCATGAGGTAGGGAGCATTAATACATAGTCTTATAGCTCAATCCTAAAAGCAGATTAAATATATGAGGCAAAAATGCCCTTTTTTTGTATACACTCTCTTAAGTTATGCTAAATCTGTGCACATTTGTATGTACATGGAAGTAAGTTAGGGCTCCTTGTTTCTGTTTAGTCTGTAGTAAATAAACTTCCTACATCACATTTTGAAAATACCACCAATCAATTTGCATCATTCATGGTTAAGAAATAGGATACATGTGTATCTACATTACATTCTGCATATACTGCAATCATTAGAGAAATATCTTAGGACAAAATAATACAGATCATGAAAGCTTTTTCATTAAAATCTCAAAGTGAGAATCTTATTTACCTAAGTTTTGTATGATCTGTAACACACAACCTTAACATTTTACTACAGACTACAAAATAAATATTAAAGTGAAGACAAATGAGAGCTCCCATAATGTCTGATGGGACTATGAAGCCAGAGGGTCCATACAAGCACACACTGTTAAGAGAATAACATACATAGATCAAGAGTAGCAAGTATTTCTATACTCCAATAATCAATTAGTCTACTAAAGAATTATTTTAAAATCACAGAATCGTCAAAGTTGGAAGAGACCTTCAAGATCGCCAAGTACAACCGTCAACACAGTACCACCTTTAGTTTTGATAAAAACTCTACTCGTTTCTGTAATTATGAGATATAGGCATACAATTGAATTAATTTTCAGCCCACATTAGAGGTGTCAAATAATAGATGCATCCTACATTTTAAAGACCGTATTCTTGCTAGTAGTGGAACAAGTTAGTCTTGAAATATGATGTGTGGTCTTTTATTGAAAGTGTGGGATGTAGGTAAAGGAACTACAACTCTACAGAGGGAAATCTGTCATAGTAACATGAGACTATGTCTTCTTGCTACAAGTGTATTAGAAAAATTACCCTTCTGCTTCATGAACTAATCAAGCTAGAAACTGTTTCTTAAAAAAGACAGCAGAAGAGAAGGATCCATTCAGTTTCCTCACAGTAATCCTGTCCAAAAATCTTGACTGTAGAGTCAAAACTTGGCAAGAGGTATGCAGGGCCACATACAATGAAAAAACACACAAAAGCACCATGACATTTATTGCATTTAAGAGTACTCTATCTGAACCACATTGAAGAGGAACAAATACTCTTTGCAATAATAGGAACCAAGTTTCACAGACATCATAGAATATGGAGATACAATCAAAGCTGACAAAACATCCCATGAAGAAGTGCATTTAATATTTAGGTTCAGGGCCTCCTTGTCATTGCTATTCTGATTTTACAACAGGTGGAGTAAATGCCAAAAAACTGTAGGAGTAAATAAAGTAATTTATTAAATATACATGGGTATTCACATGGGGATGGGGTATCTTATCAAATAAAGGAAATAAAAAAACCCACTAGGAATTTATTACAAAAGTAGTTATTGTGCCTCTATCTACTGAAGTGTCTGAAGATTAAAAAAATTATATTTTGTTTTTAACTTTTTAAAGGTGTCTGAATCTTTTAATGTCATGTGAGCATTACATATACATGTGGGTCAAAATTACGTGTTGAGTGTGAACTGGCTGTTAGCCTATGTACTACACTACCTTAATTTCAATAGAATATGGTTGAATTCTTCAGTCAGACAAAAGAAGAGCAGATGTGATCCTTGAGCCCCAAGCCCTGGTCTGCTGAAACATCTTTCTCTTGGTAGATCTGTGCCCATCCTGCTAACTGCCTACAGCACTCAAGTATGCATGGCTTTCTTTACCTCATGGCTTAGACAAGAAAAGGGTTTTTTTTCATGATTATCTCTGTATGATGTGAAAAAAGACTGTGAGAGTCTGTGTTCGATATTTCCAGCATTATTATCGTAACTCAAATGGTTACAAACTACTACTGTTTAGTCAGTGAATGCAATCATGAGGCTGGATGATGCATTGTTACCATTCCTCTCTTAGATTAACATGTACTGAAAAACATATACTTGGCATAGGTGGACCTTTCATTTAGAGAGACAGAATTCTACTCCTTTTATAATTTTGAATTAAATTTATTTTTATATTGAAAGCAGAAGCAGCTGTTCACAGCATTACAGAAATTTCATGTAGCAGTGTTAGTGGAGACCTTCAAAACAGTGCTTTCAGATGATCAGCCTCATATCCTGATTGTTGCATGTCTTGAGAAAAGGAGTCAGAGGAATTACAAATGTGGCAGTATCTTGGGTAAGTTGACTCTAAAATTCAGTTCACACAGGTTATTCCGACTTAGAAGGGACCCACTAGTTGGAATTTGGAAGTTGGATTTCACTAGTGACTTGTCACCAGGTGAATGTGGCACTGTTTACCAATATTCTCTGAGCTTGTCCATCCAACCAATTCCTAACCGATCACAGAATGCTCCTATCCAACCCATGCTCTGAGAGTTTCTTCTGAAGCTTACCATGGGAAACCGTGTAAAAGGCCTTGCTAAGATCCAAGTACACAACATCCATGGCCTTTCTACCATCAACCAGGCGAGTCACCAATTCATAAAAGGAGATCATGTTGGTCAGGCAGGACCTATCTCTCCTAAATCCATGCTAACTAGGTCTAATGTCGTCGTTATTTTGCAGATGCTGCGTAATAGCGTTCAGGATTATCTGTTCCATGACTTTACACAGGATCAAGGTCAGGCTGACAGGTCTATAATTACCCGGTTCATCTTTCTGGCTCAGCCTGTGGATGGGCCATTAGCCAATTTACAGTCTTGGGTGGTCTTCAAATTAGCCTTGGTTTTAAGGATCCAAGTTATTTAAAAGCTCATTATCATAACAGGATGGAATACTCTGATGAAAAAGAATCTAGGTGGAATGATTAGAGATTTGTATAATGTTAGCTAGTGATTAATGAAAAGTCACTGAGTTTATAACTGAGTGTCTGTGCTTATAACTAAGACAAGTCCTTAATTAAAAAATAGGTTAGCTAACAAATAGTAGAGGAAAGAGGCTGTGTGAGAGGAGGAAGCCATGCTTTCACTATGGCTGATTAACACATATCCAGATCATTGCCAAAATGTTTGTCATAAGGCTTCAGGAGTATTTAACTTCAGCTAAAGCCTTAAAGGGACAGATATCCTTACAAGGGTGATTGGAGAAATGTTGGCATTTCACCATATGAGCTCTTTCTATATTATTCAGATAATTACTGACTATCTAATATGCATAACATAAATGAAAATAGTATATATGTATAGCTATAAGCACATTTTAGAAATTAATTTATATATTTGCTTTGCCTGTGTTAATTTATATAAATCATGTTTCCCTTCTTTTTCAGTGACAACAAAGTCATTAGCAAGGCTTATAATATAAAGTTGTTTTCTGTTGCTGTCATTATTGATGATGAGGTATGAAACATTTCCAATGAGCCTAAAACACCAAGAGCAGGAAACAGCTTAGCTGAATTTTTTGTCACGATAGACTACTGTAATTCTCTCTCAACTGCTGGTGTCCCCATGGGCAAATACAACA
Organism: Pitta sordida; assembly: GCA_013390025.1. Classification (NCBI taxonomy): domain Eukaryota; kingdom Metazoa; phylum Chordata; class Aves; order Passeriformes; family Pittidae; genus Pitta; species Pitta sordida. Next base: position 106,086 of record WEKX01006350.1, on the reverse strand, counting down.
CCTTCTAGTTGTGCAAAATTCTGCCTTTCATTTTCTCACAGACAGTCACACTAGAAATTATCACATGCACATTTTTTTTCTGCTCTGTTTTATTCAAAATTTATAATTTGAAAACAAATTTTTACTAGCATATGCCTGAGATCTGTTCCCAAAAATAGACAGCTAACACTGGATTGTGAATATCGCATTTTATCCTCAGGTTAGATATTCTCACGTAGTCATTTTATTTTCTTCTTCCATTTGATTCCTCTCGATTATCTATGTTCCTCTGATAAAAGATGTAAAATAGATTGAAAACCATTAGAACATAATGCCCAATCTCTGGATGAGAAATTTGTTCTCCAGTCTCAGAACCATGTAACAGCAGACTGCATGTTTCTGCAGTCCTTGTAACTGCAGTTGGTGGTGCTTTTCAACTGTTTCTAATTACTGTTCTAGGACCTTCCATCAAGGAAGCTATGGGTAAAACTAAGATCTTTATATCTGAATTGATTGCAAATAGTATATGCCTGCATATTTTGAATCTTAAACTAGATGAATTTTGATTGAATATTTGCATCATGCAGCCATGGCAGAGGCTGATGGTTGTGTATTACAGTCGGGTCTCCTATAACGCGGACTCGCGGTCTTATTTGGGACCCATGCAGCACGACTTCCGCGTTGAATGGCGGCTGCGGCCATGGCCACCGCCCCCACTGCCACCCCCATGCCCCCGCTGCCGCTCATATTGCCCCCGCTGCTGCCCAAGACACCACCGCCGCCCATTCCACCGCGGCGGCAGGTCGCATATGCGCAGTTGCGAAACGGGTCTCCTACATCACTAAAAAATCATGCCGCTAAGATGTGAAGCTGTAATATGGGGGGCACAAAGTGCAAGAGGACCCACTGTATATCTGAAGAAGTTTAAAGTAGTTATCTTGGGACCTGCCAGAAAGACACCTCTGCTGAACTTATGATCTCTTTGGCTACTTATGAGAGTGTGTCTTCAGCACTTGGAGGCCTGGGGAGCAGAGACTGTGGCATAGTCTGAATTCTGGACTGATGGTAATTGATTACTGGGTAACCAGCTGGCTTGAGAGCATCTCTGGCATGCCTGCATGAATTCTGCCTTGAAAAGTCTAGTGAAAACTCACCCTTTCTTTATTACCAGTCAGGCTGAGTAAACGGTTTGATCATGAGTTTGAGGTGTTGCACTAACTTGGGAAAGAAAACAGAGAACATCATCCAAGTAGAAAACTGTACTAGTGAATAATTTTAAAAGCATATTTTCTGTGTAGATAGATTAAAAATGTCAAATGTTGATCAGCTCCTTGGATATCTGTGACTGTATCCATGGATCCAAGACATCATCTGTCAGGCTCAGATAAGAATATAAATTTTTTTATCACCTTGTATAGTTTAAATTTGCAACCTTTTTCTCCCTTTAATTCAAAGGCTAAAATACTTGCATTACTCCCAGAGGGCAAAAATCTCTGTAAAATTTGCAAACCTAAAGTAAATTTCAAACATATGTTTTCTGAACTCATTACACTGATCCCTGGTAACAGGCTTCGTAGCACATTTCTTTTTTCAAGCCAGACAAGTGGGACTCCATTTATAAATATTTTGTTTGAGAGTGTAAATCTTGAAGATTAAAAAAACCCCAGACCAGCCAAAGGAAGTGTACAGACCAGGATTGTCCCAGATGAGCTATAAAAAACAGTCTTTCAAATGTTTGACTCTGGAAACATGTATGTTTCTGCAAATCCTCTTATTATAAATCTACAAACTAGGTACTCTATTTATGAAATGAGCTTCATGTGAAAAAGGTAAGAATTTTCCCTTAAATATATATATAATTGATAAAGAAGTACAGAACTGGAAAAAATTATCAGGGAGAAAATTAATATGCTACCTGCTTTTTGTTTACTCTTGGCATTTTGTGCCCTTTTCATTTTCACAGTATTTCATTTCATCATTTATGACATAAAGAGATTGTTTTTCAACTCTTCCAAAAACCCCAACCAATGGAAGGGAGCTCATTTTGAAGTAATTGCTTAAAATCTAGTAATCTCATAACAGGGAAATGGTTTTGATTTTCATTATGTTTAAGGTCATTCACAGGTCTCATTTGACACAGATTCAATGTTCATATAAATTTAATAAAATCTGTAAGGGAAATTCAAGTAACAGCTGTGAAAAAATGTGATCAATAGGAGTCAAAATAAGCGTCACTTTCAAATTTGTGAACTTCTGATGGATAGTTAAATGAATAAAACTATAATGTCTCCACCAACTTTTAACAGTGAAAAGCCCTGGGAAATCAGTCATTTAAGTGACAGAAACTTTACTTGCTGGTAAAGCTGTTACAGTTAAACTGTTCATTTTACATCAGATTTCTTACCTGGGGTTTAAATCATACTGTGTGTTATTCCATCACGCTTCTCGTCTTTTGATAACAGTATAGTGATAAAGCTATGTTAAATAGCTCTTTTACCACAGTAACTGATTATCCAAAAATACTTCAGCTACAGTCCTTAACCTATGGACTCAAACAAGGTATTAATCTTCTAGTAACATCGTTCAACCTTCGTCTTAAAAAAAATCCCTTAAGCATGTTTTCTACATTTCCAAGTGTTTCTGTGCTGTGCTGTGGTGGTACCCAGGAAACAGATGTGAGGACCCTGCCTGAGCTGAATTCCCAACCTGAATGGCAGAAAGAACAAAGAGGTGCATGGTACACCACCTTTACAGACAGAACCATATCAGCATAAAGTTATTTAATATAAACCTGACTTGCATGAGAAGAGAAATGACTGTTATAATCTTTCATGTATGACTGTATTTACATCCTGTTTTCTATTTGTGTTAATCTACCCTTTAAAAATGTTTTATTGGTATATTTAAGATAGTAAGATGAGGTCTCACCAGTTTTAAAGCCCCTCAGCTACAGTTTAGATGTAGTAAAATATCATAAGTTATTTAGAGTCAAGAGAAGTTAGAAAAAATTTCAATGTCTTCACTGGATTTGGACTGAAGAATTAAGTCTCTATTACTGTGGCTTCTATATAAATTCTCTGCAGATATATCACTTAAATGTTACTTGTGATTGACACTTGTCAGGATATGAAAAAGCATTCAGCTTCAGATGAACTATCTTATATTCCACTAATGTAAATGTATGTGTGTGCAAACTGTAGTGACCCCAGCATGTTCTTCTCAAAGAATCAGTAATGATCCCAGAAGTACCCTCAGGGCCCCAACATGTGTTTATAATATGCATAGTTCTAGCTACAATCAGCATCTGAGTTACTGGAATACGCTACATTGTATCCTCAGATAATGTAAATCAACATAACTCCACTAGCCTAGGGAAGCTGATTTACAGCCGCAGAAGACCCAGCTTGCTCTAGTTCTCCTGTTGCTCTCTGCACCACATTTTGTCTTCTTTAGCTTCAGAAACATGTTTTTCATGGGCTGAATGGACTTGTACAAATGAAAAGGAAAATCGGAAATCTTATGGAATAATTGACTAACTTCATCACGAAAGGAGTAGGAGAGGTTTGCAAGGCTTTGCGAGTTGAGCTGGAAGTGCAATCCAACAGGAGAGGGTTGGAGAACAAAAATCCTGAATGTGTTTCAGCAAGCTGGTTTGGGTCAAGTCTAGTCAGATCCTCTGCACTGAATGAGCATATGGATAACATTCATGCTGTCTTGGATTATCTCTTCCAGTTGATTTTCCCTTAAAAGATATCCAGTTTGTTCATTGTGAGACTGTTTTGTGAAGTGAACCAAAATGCTATGGCTGGTGCTGAGGGATATGTGTGCTTCCTAAGCCCTTGCACAAGTCAAATTAAAATGTCAGTGTAGACTCACTCTGAAACTCCAGTAATAGTAATTGGTTTTCATTTTCCTTTATTCTCCACTTCTGCCTGTTTTGTTATCATGATTTAATAAAACACATTTGAACTACATATAGAATGACAGCTGACTCCTTCAGAGACTTGACCCTGTCCTCTTAGAATTGCAGTATTCACCATGAAATAAGTGGAAGCTGATATGACTCTGAAAGGGACCTAGGGCTACACAGAGGGATTGTCTACTGCAGGAGCTTGTATCAGTATGTTTTTGGCTTGACAGAATTTGTTCTTGTTACCTTATAGAAATACTGTCTTTGCTCTACCATTTAAAATGTGTTAACTGTAATCTACCTGAGAGATGATGAAATTATGGATGGATGGATTGTGATGTAAGAAATTTTTCAATGAAAGTGCGCTCATCATGTCAGAAAAAGCATTTGATAACTGGACATAATATAGTAATCTCCTTATAGGCCTCTCTAATTTGTGTATCAGGTCCTTGTAAAAAAATATTAAATGCTTACCTGAAAAAGATTTCTTTTTCTGCAAAGTAGGTACTGTACACAGTTCTTCAAGAGCTACTAACACTTCTTAGGAGAGGATCTTAGCAGTGAAATATATTGGTATGATTAAACTGAACTGACAGCAGTGACTGGGGATTGGGTACATTTATCTGGAGTATCATGTGTGGAGAAGAACAATGATACAGATATTCTTCTGAGCAAATCATCTGGACATTTACCCAGCTGCTTCAGTGAGTTAGAGAGTTCATAACAGGCTTGACACTATTGTGGCCAATAGTACAAGCACTACTAGCAACAACATTATCTTCAATATCTTAATTAGTATGACTACATACAGTTCAGTCTTTCCAAGGTGGTCTGTCCCACCTGACCTGTCTGTGCGGTTTGGAGTGGCCACAATGTGATACAATTTATTCTCTACCCAAGTCTTACCTCACCATCTTACCTAACTGTTTGCACTGCTGACAGCAGTCAAACTCTACTAGAGACAGTCTTGTCTATGGGGATGTGAGGTTTATCTCTATGTCTAAGCCTGTGGTTGAAGCTATCATCCTCTTGAAAACTGACTGCAGCATATCCATAACCTGTGTCTATCTGATTGTAGAAAAGAGAAAAACACCACACTTTTTACAAGTTAAATTCATTATTATTAAATGATGTCTCATATCTAGTTTTGCTTTTTAAAGTGCTTGTCAACTACTCATTTAATGTTCTGTGGAGACCAACAGGGATACCACCTGTGACATCTGTTCTGCTGTACTCTTCTGAAGCTATGCTATTGTAGAACTTCTTAGAATTCTCAAAAGTATGCAAAACATGACAGCACAATAGTTAATTCTAAGATAAATGCACTCTGTTTTTATCTGTCTGTGGAAAGTGCACTCAAATTTATTAGGAGAAATATCAAAGCAGAGATGGACTGAATTAGATTTTACATTTCAATAGATATCAACTAATAGCATTTTTCTCCAACCTATTTTCCTGTTGAATTCAATGTCAACAGGATCAGGATTTGGTTGAATTTCCCTCTTTAATCTATTCATTGCAAACCATGCAGATGACAAAGGAATTTGCATGTCCGTGAACAGTAGCTTGTGCTATAGTAGATTGTTGCATCATTTGGATGCATTGTCTGTGTGAGATCACGATGAATGCAAAGTGAAATTATAACTGAGAACATTGTGAATAGGATTTTCAAATGGCCAGTCACAAAGTGGCTTCATCTTTCAAGTTCAATTGTATGGTGGTTTGAAAGGTCATAGAAGTATAGTAAATGAAGTCAAATTAAAAGCTTTAGCTCTTTACATAGACATAAATAAGCATTTTATAAAGGCAATCATCCTTTGTCCTCTTTGGTCTTCTGACAATTACCTTGGGGATTCAGAGAATTTCCCATGAAGCAGTGATTCTCATAGGCCCTGACACTGCAAAGCATTCAAGTGTTTTGGTGAGCTGAAGCTTTCAGAGGAGACTATTGGGATTGTGATGGTCAGAGAGCAATGAAAGTAAGATTTTTCATTTTGTAACCTAGACACAAAAGTTGTAGTGCAAGAACCAAGACCTGTATATAGGCATTTGAAGTTCGCAATAGGTATGATCCAACTACTCATAAAATAAGTGAACGCATGTCCATGTGGTCTTGCCTAAGAGATGACAGACTCCATGGGGTTTGTAACTACTTGGGGATGATATTACAGTCAGTGTGTTTCATAATATAAGCATTTGTAAATAATAAATGTTTTAGGCCCTATCAGGTTTAGATTTATTACTAGTTCCATTATCTACAGTGTAGTCTGTTGAGGGAATTGATAAAGTTGTATTTATAGTGGTGCTATATATTGAGTGTTCTTCCAAAGTCTCCTTTTATCATACTTTTAAAATCCTTCCCTAGTTTAACAAAGATACTCCCAGCACATTTATTCTGTTCAATAATGTGGAACACACAAACTTTAATTTTTTTCCTTCCTTTTTTTTCAAGGGGGTTAATCTTCAGGGATGAAATAGATTACCAGCTTTTGAACAAATTTAAGTAGAATCTCCAGAAACAAAGCCAGGACAAATAATTATTGGCAGCTCACAGAAAGTAATCTGTGCCCACAGCTCATCAGGATGCCATTAAAATCAGTTCATTTGTCTTAATGGGAAACACCTGTAATCTATAACAAAAGAGGAAAAATCAAGCTAACCATGCTGGAGATACTGAAAATAAACCGAAAACAAAATCTTTCTTCATGTCCCTCTCTTCTTCCTTCTTTCATCTCTACCATTCACAGTATAGAAATAGTTATGAAAACTGGCTTTCATCTGACTTTCCATGCATCCAGGAAACATATTTATTCAATTTTTTCAAATACTGAAAGGAACTGTTTCTGATTTCAGAAATTATTATTTATATCACCCAAACAATCAATCTGAAAGACAGCCAGCACAAGTGGCATGAACAGGGAAACTAATTCCTAAATATAAAAAGATACCCAAATTCCAAAGGATACAGGGATCCCTGAAGGTATCCTGTGCAGCCGGAATGCCTTTTAGTCAAAGGGTTTCCTTTTCCGTATTATTCACTGTACCTCATTGTTGAAAGAATTTTCCTTTGATTATAGGGCCACAAACAATGGGAACACTGTTCCATGTTGCTCTTTGATAGAGCTTTGAGTTTTTTGATGTCACAAAGCAGACTGCAGTAGAGTTTGTTCACCTTCTGATACATCTCGTTCCTATCCAGGAGGCTGAGATGTTCTAGGTTATCCAACACTGATACATACCCAGCCTCATGATAGCTCGTACACAGTGCCCTGTGGATGTTTTGACTTGTCTTTTACTCCCTCTCCCACTAGCCAGCATTCCACCTGAACAAGTCAACAACATAACAGTGTTGTCCATAACTAAAGGGGAAAACTCCAGTCAAACAGAGAAATGAGGCTTAATGTGAATTCAACCATTCTCTGCATTGTGCAGCTGCCCCTCAACCCTTCCCTCTTCATCCCATCTCCTCTGTGTCCATTCCTACCCACAGTTATCTAACCTGAAACTGTAATGCCTGCATGGAGAAGAGATGCGAGGTTCTCATGTCTGATACTAGTAGCCTGATCTCTATGAATAGACAGCACTCACAGTATTCACAGTATAGATAAGGTTGGAAAGGACCTTGAAGATCATCTAGTCCAACCTATAATCGAACTAAACCTAACATCTACATCTAGATCATATCATTCAGCACCTTGTCCAGCTTCCCCTTGAACGCCTTTAGGGGTGGTGAGTCAACCACATCTGTTGGGTAACCCATTCCAAAACCGGATCACTCTTTCAGTGAAAAACCTTTTCCTAATATCAAGTCTAAACCTCCCCTGCTGATGCTTAAGACTATGACCTCTCATCCTGTCTCCAGTGGCCAGGGAGAAGAGACTGACCCCCTCCTGACTACAACCTCCTTTTAGATAATTACAGACAGTGATAAGGTCACCCCTGAGCCTCCTCTTTTCTAGGCTGAACAGATCCAGCTCCTTCAGCCTCTCCTCATAGGGCTTATCTTCCAGCCCCTTTACCATCCTAGTTGCCTTTCTCTGGACTCGTTCCAGTTCCTCAACATCTTTCTTAAACTGAAGGGCCTACTCTGCACTTTGTTGGGCCAGCTTCAGTGTAGTAACCCGCCTATTCATTACATATTTCATAAAATTTATATGGACCTTGTAGTAGTAAGACAATTTGGGGAAACAAAGAAAGTATCCTGTGGAAATCTATTCAGCTCAGTAATATCATTTTGAGTCTTGCCGTGGCACAGTTTATCCTCTTTTAGGGAAAAGCTGATACTGCTTTGCAGGCCCTAATGGAGGGTTACAGCAGGTTGAGTTGGGTCTCCCAACTTTGTCTCAACCCTCCTATTCCAACTTTCTGTTAGGTGTTCCACATTCACAATGTTCACATAGTCCAAGAGAAGAAGTAAATGTCTTGAATTTCTCCAAGGCCACAGAACACCCACACCTGGTCTCTGAGGACTGACTCGGATATCAGATATTTGTTTTCACCTTACTTCTGTAAGGGTGTTTTGTCTTGGATATTAACAAAAGTCTTTGCTAAGCAAAAGGTTTATGTTAGTTGCCTCCTGAAATATTTCCTTTATGTTTAAAAATAATTTTCCCTCTCATATCAGCACATACACAAATCAGTGGAGGGTTTTTCTGCTTGTAGGTGTCCTCCAGAAATAGTGCCTTTGAGAAAATAGTCTCATGAATGGAGCCAAAAAACTCCTCAAGTGGTCTTTAGTCTTAGGGGAAGAGGTATAATTCTATTTGGTGCATGTGCGCAGGTGACTGAATCTAAAGGACAAGCAGGTTCATTGTGCTCTTTGGGATCTCCAAATATGGCACAAAGACCCTGGAGAAAATGATGGGAAAAGGCTGTAGCTTAGAAGTCATCAAGAAGAACTCTTGAAGAATTCAGGCTCTGTTTGCTACTAACACAGTGGATTATGACACAAAATCACACCATTTTCAACATGATGTAGTGAGATCATTCTGTGTTGTCCTGATTTTGTCAGGACAAGATTAATTTTATTGCATTACCTGGACCAGGCCAGGACCCTAATGTTATTGGATACTACCTCATGGACATTGACAGCAGTGGTGGATAGGGACTCTCTCTTGCTTCTGAGGAGAAAGCAATTCCTTCTGGCTAAGGAAATGTGGTNTGGAAAATACCATTCCTAAACCATGACAATGAGGCAGCTAAGCAAGGAAAACTCTGGGAGTATTTTGTTAGGCACCTGCAAAAATAAGGTAGAACAATGACCCTGGTGAAGCATACAGTATGTCTGTACCTGGATCAGCTGGGAACAAATTCAAAGCCCATATTTTCAATGTTTCCTGGGATTTAGGCATGAAATTTCATTTCCAGTTTTATCTCTGACATGATCTCACTTGTTCATTTAAGAACCAGAATGAGCTGTACATTCAGTTTCTCTCAGGTCATTTCTGTATTCCATTTCCTTTATTTTCTATAACCTCTCTTTTTTCTCCCAGGAAGTACAATAGCACAGTGCCAAAGCCTGCACAATACTAAGAATGCTGGAATGCTGCAGTGGGCGTTTCAGAAACCACATGCTAACGCTAGTGTAGGACAAACTGTTGCTCTAAGACCCTTCAACTCTTATTGATGCTTACGGTTTACTTTTGTAAATGGTCAGCACCTCGTAAAAATAGTCTCAGATGTGTAACACCTATTATGCCAGGGTCACCTTACCCTGCAACTATTTTTTTGAGGAGGGGAAGGGTGAAGAGAAGGAAAGAAATAGTGTTACAGCATGAGGAGGCTGGATGCAGTCAGATCCTGCTACTTCTGGGCAATTAGAATTGAAAGTGCAAGCTTCTTAGCTGTGACACAAATCGGGTTTACGACATTACATTCAGCAGAGTTGCACGGACAATAATATAGTATGGAGAAGAGGACAATTACATAAACATTACCTGTATCTAAAGAGATTTTATGAAGGTTTTATGAAAACACTGGAGAAAATATTTAAGAACATCTAATCCATGTGAAAGACTATTTTCCAAAGTTTGGAATTAATTATCAATGTATGATATAGGACAGGTGGCATAATTACAAGATAGCTGATATTTATTCCACTCCAAAAAGTCTCAGTGAACCATGGTCCACCTTTAAATCAATAAGAAAAAGACATGACCTTAACCCTGATTCCCCTCCCCATATGGTGCATGTTCACCACTTCTACAGAGGGCAATACAGATCACTAATTTGTGTAAACGAGCAGGCACACCTAGCACTTCTGTGCATTTTAATCAGCTGAAACTGCCACCTAGCTTGGGCATTTGGACAAAAAAGAGTTCTCAGACAGAAAAAGGTAGCAGATCATGCCAGAAGGAGTTATTGCGTGTAAAATCATTTTAACTTCTATAGGAACAAGGGACAGAGTAACTGAATTATCTGATTTCCAAGTATTCCAGAAGATTGTTACAAAATATAATAAANCAGGATAGTTTACTGTGGTATCAGACATCTGGGTTAAACTCTAGAGCTTACTGGATTTGATCAAGGCTTTTTCTGTCATTTTAATCTTTTAAAAACACCACCAAACAGATATGGCAAAAGATTACAAAACCTAGTTTATCTGTTAGAGTCTATCCTCTTTTGTTAAGATATCCTTATGCTTCAAAAGTTGAGCAGATATGTCTCAGAACTTAAAAAATTATTAATCCTATGGTATTTCTAATTGTGATTTGTGATCTCTAACTAAAGAAATTATAAGCCATAGAATTGTACTTATCCAACCTGATCCAATCACAGGGCACACTTTAATTTTCAATAGAGATGTTAAACTCTTGCTCTTCTTAGAAGCAGCATGTGCCAGCTTCAGGCAGAGATTTGAAGACTGGCACTGATCCAGGAACACAGAGGAACTTGAAATGAAGCTGCTACTGAAACATAGGCACAGCTTCTTCTGATGAGATGTCGGCAGCTCTCGTTCTTGTGTCTGATAATGAAGTTTTATTTTTCTCAAATGATGAATTACAGGACACATACACATAGGACATTTCACTCTTCCACAAGAGGTAGGTACTTGAAGCTGTTAGTTGAAAGAAAGCATTTAACTCAAAGCATTACTGTACTAGTATTGGTAAACCACAACTTCTTGCATTGCCACTATAATATAAATTAAGTAGAAGCCTAGCTTATAAACTCACACTATAACCCATACTTTATGTTCTTTTTATGTCTCTTGGGTCTTGATCACAATGAAACTTTCTCAGTCCAAAGCAATTTAATGCAAACATTCCTGAAGAAGGCTATAAAATATGAGTTTTGCAGTCAGTCTTTTATGGGTATTTTGGATGAATATTGTATACCCAGTTGAAAAAAAAAAGGATGACGAATGTAGACATTACGACATATGTGTGGGGTTTAGTTGAGTCTGTATTTGCACATGAATATTAACCCTGGTAATTGAGAAAACCTGTCTCTGCACACATCTTGTTCATTTCCACAAAAATCATGTGCATAGATTTTAGAGGGAATTAATTTCTTGCCTTACTTAATTACAAATTTTCTGGCTATGAGACTCGCCATGCTAGCCTCTCTGTGAGGGCAATGGACTCAACAGATGCCATGTTACACCTACTAGATGGGGAGAACTCTACTTGCTACTAAGCACTAACAATAACACATGGAGATGTAAGTTGTGAATTGGGTTCAGCAGACAGCATGGTTTCCAATTCTTAAGCATTTTGCAGAAAAACTAAAAGGCATCATCAAAGATGTTCACAAGTGGTATCATTGCAAATGTTTACAAAACATGAAAAAAATGGTAAAATATGTGCTTAAAAACGTACTTGTTGAGATCTTGAGAGAAAGGCACAAAACCACATGGCGTTGAGTCATAGACTTTGTTTTCTGCACAGTGCATCAAGATACTACCTTTTAAAACAGTAATGGTGAGTTCAACATTGTTAACGGTTTTACAGGCCACAGGTCACATGATGTCCTGGCTTTTCTCTGAGCAACTTGTCCTTGTGATCCTGTTTTCATGATTTTGAGGGTATAAAATAAGTAGTAAGAATAAAAATATGATGCCATTAAAATTTTTTGTCTTCTCTACATGGAGACATCACAATGTCTTTGTTTTCCTAGCCTCATCAAAGCATTAAAAAAGGAAGCTATCAATCAAAATGTGATAGACAAACACCTTCAGAAATGACTTTTTTAAGTTTTAAAACAACAGCATATGAAATGACAGCAGTAATAATAACAGAACAAAAAGGTTGCTGTCCTCTACTTTCTCTGACAGAGTGAAGGGCAGCTACCTTCTGTGATAGTTTTTGGTCCTGCAGCAGCACACTACAAAAAGTTTCTGTTTCAAAATCATAGTAAGAACTAACTCTGAACAGCAGAAATAAATGAAGCTTATGAGAAAACATAATTTTAGTCAGTGCCCAGACACAAAGGTCTCTACAGCTTCTGGTCACAGACAAATTCTTATTTCATTCCTCTGCTCTCCTTCCTCAATAGAGTAATAATCTTATCACTCCATTTACTCTTCACAGCTGGCCTGCAATTCTTGGTTGGTTTTCTGCAGCAATTTAACCTGCTCATATGTGCCTGAGACATTTACTAGAAATCAGAATGTGCCATTTACAGAATCCAGTGCTGTAACATCAGGGCCAGTGTGCTGTGTCTAGTCAAGTATAATTGTCTTCAAGGACTCCTTTCTTTCATTTGGGAGGCACACTAAGGAAGGCAATATTTAAGGGAAAAGGACTCTGGTAGGGTCAATGCTTGAGTGTACTTGCCTTACCTTACTCCACAGACTCTTCTCTTATCCTAGGAATGAATTAGCTGTGCTGTGCTGTTGACATTTTGCATCATCTAGAGGGATTGGAAATTCTCTTTTCTCACATCTCAGGCCGGTTTGAGATGATTATTTTGTCTTTCCTCAAGAAGAGATGAAAAAAGTGCAAATAAGTAGAGATTGTAAGTTGATACCTGTCTGATGCATTAGATGAAGTTGTGAGTGCTTGTTTTTGTTTTTGTTTTTTCTGAAAAGGCTGGAGAAAGGATTCAGAATTACTTAAATTCAATAAAGACAAGAGGCAAGAGTATTTTTTCTGCTCCTTTTGTCCTCCTTTGAAAGAAAAGTGCTAAAAAACACAGAATTGAATTTGAAAGAGGGATTGTTGGCAAAATGAATAGAGGGGAGAAGAGAAGGTACATGCCCACTGTGAAGCTCATGGCCGGATGAGTCCTAAGTGTGATGCATTTATGACCCAGTTATACCACATTTTCCAGCTGTTGTTCATAACTATGTCTGTAACACAGATATAGATAACAAACGGTAGTTGCACAATTCCTCTATGGCCAGATTCAGAAGTTCTGTAGAGTATGACATAACAAAGAGAGCAGATCTCATGAACTAGAGCAGTCACGGTACAGCAGGCAATACATCCACCCTAATCCCCCTCTGTACTTGACAAATCTCTTTATACTGTGCTTGAACATTAATATTTGATGCTAAACCATTCATTTTGGCATAAAATCTTAATTGTGTACATTAATTGCAAACATGCACATGATTTAACTGGATGAGAATTGTAAGGGATGGAGACAGTCAACTTTCAGGTGATAATGCATTGATTAATGATAAAGCTTAATGAAAAATGTCCATTGTATGTGGATAACTCCACATTTTTTCACTATAACTTTACTTTTATAAAGTCAGTGGGCAATGGCCGTCATAAGATTATGTAATGATACAGATTACTAGATTATATAGCTATGGTAGTAATTGTATTCCTAACTGTTTAACTAGGTCTTACCTATATGAATTGCAGTTTAAAACACACAGGATGTGGGCAGTAGATTTGAAAAATTGTTGACAAAATTCCTGACCCACTGCAGTGAACAAACGAAGACCAACTGACTTGGAATGATTATACCTTCACAGAGCTGAATTCCTGTTGTTCAGTATATTGTGGCAGCTGAGGCTGTAAATACTCTGCAGAGCAGGGCCCTAAAAGTGACTGTAACATGGCTTCCTTTAGCTACCATAAGGTTATTTATTTTAATCTGTAAAACCTTTAAAAAGCATCGATGTCATACATTATGAATAAAATAAAATCTATGTATAGGCAGTCTCATAGCTTAATAACTCCGTGGGATGTAAGCACCACAGTCTTCTTGAATGAATCAACCTGTTTCCTGAATGAAGTTGTAATAGTATTAAATATTGTTTTATAATGTCTGAAGAGAGCTAGTTCCAAATTGTGTTTAGATGCAAATATAATATTTTGAGTCTAAGAGAAATAGGTAACTGTAAACATGTCTCATCTGTCAAAGATGCAAATTAGACACAAACTTATTTAGTACCATGGGAGTAGAGATTTTAACAACTTTCCAAAATGATAAGAAATCAAATAGTCTACAAAATTTTACCAGAAACTAATTTTATGTATAAACATTATGACTTGATTTGTTAATTTTCCGGTTTACAGAGCAGGTAATATGTCGGGTTGAGCAAAATTGTAAAGACTTTTGAAAAACATTTGCATTTTCATTTGACATATTCACTCCTGCAAAGCCACTTTTCAACAAAATTCATGCAGTGAGGCCTCTGCATCAGAATTAGGTGGACATTTTTGTCCATTTGTTTGCAAATTGGTTGCCATTCAAGGAGAGATCTAAGTTCAATTGCAGCATTTTTACTTTTATATGTTAAAATGGCTTACATTAATTTCAGGTATTTCAGTGCCGTGTCCATTCAGCACTTGCTATTCAGCCAGAAGGACACCCAAGGTCTCAAGAACATCTCTGCAGTGCAGATTCCATTCTCACAATAGATAGTTTTAGGCTGAGACAAGGTTTTGCCATACCCAGGGGCCTGTTGATCAAACACACTCCTATTTGCTCAGCTAATGAGGTCAAAACACTTTTATCAGTAATGAAATGATTCTCTCTTGTGTAACTTGCCTCTGAAACAATGCATCACAAATGATGCAGTCAAAACTAGTATAACTACACAATTTATTAACACAGAAGTCTTCAGTATTGGATTCCTTAAATGAAGTGAAATATACAGAAACATTATTAGCACAAGTAAGATGTAGGTCACACTACAGGGTTGTTCTAGAGAAAGATTAATGAGCAGTTCGATGCTGGTACCCAGGTATATAAAGATCACTAGAGAGCTTTTGTCTGCCTCAATCCCAGAGTCTGCCTAGTCTTTAAATGATTATTTGGAAACCATTCTTTGTTCTGATATAAATTCAATGGACTAAACCCACAGTTGTACCAAAGCTGAGCTGGGTACATTCAAGCAGATTGTGAAGAGACAAAAGCATCTTTAATGCACTGTTGCTTTCTGGTCATCTAGTCTGAACTCAACCAGCGACTTCTCTGCATTATGGTGGCTTGCAGTGACCCCCCTCAGGCTGTTGCCCTAACAGAAATGGCTTAGTGGAAAAGTTCCAGTTTCCCCTTGTCTTTGCCCAGCTAAGCTACTCAGTCANAAATACCAACTTGCCTGGATTTACCTCTATCCCTGTCCCTCCTTTGTCTCCTGGTCGTAAAAGGGAATATGAGATCTGTTGTAAGAGAAGGAGGGGTGGGGGGAAAAAGGTTGCCTTTGAAATGATGCTTCTCACATCAAGCTCTTATCTTGTTAGTAAATAAATAAATCCTTTATATTTCTCACTTGCATCTTGCCTTTTTTTCCTGTGGTAAGTGTTTTTTCCAGTTTTTTTTCTTCCGGGAGAGGTTGTGGGAGAGTATCTGGCATCCAGCCAGGGTCAAACCATGACAACTAAAAACACATGTTGGGTGGAAGTTCAAAAGATTGACAGCATGCACAACACTTTAATACACAACTCTGTGAGGTGAAGTGGAGACAGGTAGGCAGCAGTGGAGAGAATGCTACACCAGCACAACTCACAAAGCGGGGACCTCTCAAAAGTGGGTTTTTGTTTTCAACAACATCCCCATCAGAAGCTGGCATTACTAGCTGCTGAATTTCATTGACTTCTAAATGCAGTTATCAAGCATCCTTCTTGCCATTTTTTTCCAAGCTGCATCATGCCTGTAAGAAACATCCCTTTTATTGTGCCTAGATCTTTGCTGGGTTCCAAAGCTTCAGCCTTCCCTTAAGTGTGAATGATTTACTTCTTGTTCTCCTGTGAACAAACCAGAGTAGACTTAGAGATTGCTCTCTTTACTAGTCATTATACAATTTCCACTCTACTGTAAAGATAGATATTGTGAAAAGATAATGGAGTAAGCAGAGTTCTGCACACATCTATTTCAGTAGTTAAAATGATAAAATCATTGTCAATGAACAGTCACAGAAAATAACAGATTTTATTAATCATTATAATATATTAATCCTATATTTAAATTTCATGGGACATTAAACAAAAAGCCACTCTGCATAAAACAGGCTTTACAAAAATACTTCAGGGCATACGCAAGACTTGGTGGAAAAAAAATATTTCTGTTCAGATCCTACAGTTCAGTGTACCATTTAATTGAATCAGTCATTCAGAAACACTTTTCTTTAGATTCTTTGATATATGTATTAGCAAAATACTTTACAACATTAATTCACTCATTAACCAAAATTCAATATGTCATAAACCCCAAAATCAACACTAAAAAAAATCCTGTGTATCATTATCATCTATATAAATTTTTTTGATGGAAGAGAGGGGAAAGAGAATCTAGAAGAATACACAGAGTCATGGAATAAACTAGGTTGGAAGGGCCCTCCAGAGGTCATGTCCAAAATAATGCTTAAAGCAGATCAGTTTGCTCAGGGCTTTGTCTAGACTCGTTTTGATTACATGCCAAGATAGAGATGCCACAACCCCTCTGAATTCCTATTCTGGTTGTCCTTAAAGTAAAATAGTTTTTTCTTTATATGAGACTGGAATTTCCCATGTTCCAACAGGTATTTATTGCATCTTGACTTATTGTGCATTTCCAACAACCCTCTGTCTCTATCTTCTGTATATCCTGCCATTATATAGTCAAACACAGGTATCAGACCTCTCTTTATCTTTCTCATTCTAAGACTGAACCACCATGGCAGCCCTTGCTTGGAGTCATTCTGGTACATCAATACTTAAACTGGATAGGAAAGATAAAGTCAAGGGACAGTACTCTCAGGAATTTCCCAAATGCTGAAGGTAGTTGAAGGACAGAGCATATCAATATTCTTAGGCACATGATATGACTCTTGGGGATGGTCCTGTGCAGGGCCAGGAGTTGGACTCAATGATCTTTGTGGGTCCCTTCCAGCTTGCCAGATTCTGTGATTCTGTGATCTGCTACCCCACTTTGACATCACGTGCAAACTTGCTGATAGTGCAACCCATTGCACATAGTCATTGACAATGACATTAAAATTTGTTGGTCCCACCACTGACAACTGAAGGATGCCTCTAGTAGCTGGTTGTCAGCTGGACTTTACAGTGATTTTCACCCAGCTGTTTAGCCAATTTTACACAAAGTTCATTTAGTCAATATCTCACCAATTTAGCTGTAATGATACTGTGGGGGAGTGTATTGAATACCTTGCTGGAGTTGAGGCATGCAGCATCTACTGCTTCTCACTAATGCATTGACAGGAAGTGCTTCTGATTAATGCACTAATAGCAGGAAGTTAGGCTGGTCAGGAGCAATTTGGCCTTTGCAGATCCTCTTTTGCTGTTTCCAATTACATTTTTGTTCTCCACCTTATTGCAAATAGTTTCCAGGAGGACCCCACTCCATAACCTTATCAGTTAAGCTGACTGACCTTGAAGATAGGTATGGTTTTCTTTCTTCCAGTCAGCAGGAGCCTCCCGCAGTCACCATGACCTTCTAAAGATGATAAAAATGCTCTTGTAATGACATGAGCTTGCCCCCTCAGCCTAGCTGATATGAAATGTACTCCTAAAAGAGTTCTTGATTATGAAGAAGAATCATAGTTTAGGGATAGCATAGGGAATCATAGCAATGAATGAAGAAAACATGCCAGATTTTAGACTGTTGATGAAGTTAATGCCTGTTCATTGAAAAGGAGAATGTTCCTGTGTTACTCTTTAATAACTGAGGGCTCTGCACCTGCCACAATATATGAGTATGCCTGACTACAAGGTCTCATGGCTGTGTCAGCGCAGACCATTGTTTAGTCAAGGACACTTACCTTGGATAACTACAGCTAATGCAGACCTATTTCTAACCCATTTGGGAATGGCTCACACATTTGTCCCTTTCACTACATCGTGTTGCATAGCTATGTGCTAAGGGCTAGTCCAGTAACAAGAAGATTGCATTTTTCTCCTCGAGGAGCATTTCCTGTTTAGTTGACGTTTCCTAATAGAGTAGAGTAAAGAAAGCACAGAAAACTATTTATAGATAGAAGCTAGTCCTTTGTCTCTTGTTTTTAATCTGTCCACTGGGCATTTTACAAGCTTTTCATGCTTTGAAATGAGCCTAATATTTCATGAAAAATCTTCAGCCTCTGGAAGGCTCTAGGGATTGAAAGTTCTTACTTAAACAGCAGTGACACTCAGAGGACTTAGAAGAGCAGTATAAATTATATCCCATCCAATATAGGCCAGCAGAACAAACCCTGTGTGTTAGAGAAAGTGCTCTAAGTCATGCAAAGCAATCTAAACTTGAAGATGTAGACCTGCAGTCCTGAAGGTAATGGGATATGATGATCAGATAGCTAAAGCTTCTTGGAAGTTGAACTAGACTTGAAATCAGCCTGGTATAGAAATGAAAGCTATAATTATAAATCTGGTCATAAGGAAATCAATGTGTTAATGTCATTTCAAGCATATATCACCATAAGACTTTCTCACATGCTTTTGGCACAGAAATTGATGTCACCTCCATTAGTTTGATAGGCTAGGCATAATCAAGGTTACTTTTTTTCTTTTTTCAGTTTTGGCCCCCAAGACCAAAGCAGCTTCCCATTTGGACACTTTTTCTCTTTGCATGCAACCATTTATTTTTCTTCTGTCGTTTTAGAGAATTGATTCCAAAAGACCTCTAAAACAATGCTGCTGCAACAAACTGCTTTACTGAGCAGACTTCTGACTCTGTCTTTATATTGCTCTCACCATCCATCAACCTCATAGTTTATACATCTCAGAGACAAACTATTGTCTCATAAAAAAGCTTAGCACTCTGTTTCAGCATAAATATAATTGTATTTAAAGATCTTGATGATTTCAGTTAGCAAATTAACTTTTATATAATTTCATGATACATATTTTCTAAAAACTTCAGTGACTTTTTGTGGACATGTCAGATGGTTGGAACTTTCTTCAAAAGATTCAGAATTATAGCAAAAAGAGTAAAATGAGATTCCTTTCCATTAAAAGCTAAATTTTTACCTTCCTATCTGATTTCCCCAATGTGATAATACAATCAAAGTGAACCATTTGTCTATACAAATTAGTTTTAGATGACTTCAAGTAAATTAGATAAGATATAATTTCTCTAACTGTTTATGCGGGGGCAATGTTACTCAATTCCATAATATTCTAAGGACTTATCAATATGCCTGTATAAACTTCATTAAAATTTAATTAAATTTTAATTTTTAGATGGCAGCTGACTTTTCAGTGAAGTATTTTATTCAAAATTCTTACTAAAATTAAATGTATGGAATACTAGCATATATAGCACCACGCAGCTTGGTACAGGAAAGAGCAGTGCTACCTTGGCCTCTGAAATTATACTGATTGCACAGACTTAAAATTTTGCAAGTTCATAATTCACAGATCTACAAATATTTGTGCTGTTAAGGATGCATATATGTTTATTAGGATTTACAAAACCATCAAAGGAAGTCCAAATTAATCCTGTGGATTTCAATAGGAAATCCTGCTCATGAACAATGGGTGTTTGTCGTTATGTTCTTGTATATTTAAACTCAACCTGTGTATAATTTGATTTTCCATTACAAATGATGAATGCCGAAACTTTGATATGTATAAAATCTACACTTGGAAAATAAATCTGCTTTAGAACTTTTCATGCATTCCATCCAAAAATTTTCTCTTTGTGAATATTGAATGCAAAAAAATGGCATAAATGGCAATTTGGATAAAACCAAACCAAGAGAATATCTGATTAGTCAGTTTTGAAAACATAACTGAACAAGACCTAATTTGTTTCAATAGAAGAGTACATACACTAGTGTAGCAAATATTTATGACCTGGACTTGTTAAAATTAGAACCACTATTACCAGAAAAATCACTGGAAGTCTTTATATATTAAAAAACATCAAAACCAATGAGATTTTATATACTACTGTGAAAACTTTAGGAAAAAGTATTTGATTCCTACATATTATTAAGACTCTGTCAGATATATGCCCTGATTTCATAGGGTATGTCTTCCAGAAAAGCTCTCAACTTAAGTGCATCTCGAGTGAGTTAATAAAGAAATTTAATAAAAGAGCACATATATTTGCCATTTACCAAATCATATGCAGATTGATATAAGAACATAAGAATGTCCATATGGAGTCAGACCACACCTCTGTCAAGGCTAGGATTCTCTTTTCAGCACTTGCCAGTACCAGATGCTTAATGAAAGTGCATGAGAGTAGGACAACTAGATAGGGATATTATACGCAGGGATACTCTGCAGAATACTTTCCAGCCATCTGTGGCTCAGGTAGTTCCTTTACTGCAGAAATGGTGTCTGTGTTTAATTGTCCTAAGCAGATTTTCCTGTCATGAATTCATCAGCAGCCATGAAAACTTTTCCATCTGCAATGTCTTATAGCAGCAGTGTCACAGCTTAATTATACATTCTTTGCAGAAGCAGCTCTTGTTTGTCCTGAACCTTTCACAAGCTAATTTTATCTATTGTAACTCACATGAAGTGAGCAATCGTTTACCAATTCACCTTCTTCATGCTACTCATGATTTTACTGATCTTTCTATAACCTTTCAGGCTAAGAGCTTCTAGTCTCTTTAATTATGTGTCTTGACTGTACAGAAGCTGTTCCACACCTTTGTTCATACTTCTCACCTTCTTCCGTATATAGTTCCACTGTATAATTTCTGAAGGTGGAGGACGTGGAAAGAGCATAACTTTACATGCTCAAGATGTGGATGCAGCAGATTTTTTTTAAGTTTTAAAAGAATTATCGTAATTTTAAGAAATAGTTACATACATTGTAATATATACTCTCGTTCCTGAGAGTAACTGTCATTTCAGAAATAGTTACTTCATAAACACAATTAGGGATTTTGCCCTCAAGTATCAATTTACATTGGCTAACTTAATTTCATTGAATTTTTTTTAACATTTTGACCCTTCATGTTATGAGAAACTTTTGTTCTTTCATAGCTGAATTTCACCTCTTCTGTCTCAAATATCTTTAGTACCGTCAGCAAAGTTTTAACCCCACTATTGTCTTTTACAGATTATTGTCTCTTTTACAAATAGTTTATGAATATGATGAACAACATAAATTCCCACTTGGGAATAGCCTTTCTCACTCTGTATGCAAAGCTAAATTTTAGCCAGTTGTTTATCTATCTGGGAATGTGCCCTTAGTAACTTAGTTTCCTTAATAATCTTTATGAGGTGCTGTATCAAATACCCTTGGGATTTGTTCTGCCTTATTCAGTTTCCTGTTAGCATCTCATAAAGTATGATAATGTGAGTGTAACATAGAACTGGAATACTCAAACTTTGCTAGGTGACTGAAGACATTACAAACTTTGATCAAGTTTACAAATTACATGAATGATAAAAATTGCAAAAGAGTAGCTTGCTTTTTTCCTTTGTGTAAAAACAATATTAACATATTTATGTTAGTCAAATACAAGACCTTACATTACTCTTTAGTTTTTAGCTTAACACCTGTCAGCAGGGTATGTGCTATTGCCAAATCTACAGAATGGTATTTTGTACATTACAATTGAAAGGAAAATATTTTGTTTAGCTATTCCCAATCTTAATTGTATATTTTAATTAACCTCTCAATATGTGAAATAAAAATGATGAAACATTTCCTCCATAGATGCACAGATTAATTTTACTCTATGTAGACAACATTCAGCTCCAGTGTTGATCTCCCATATGAGGATTTCCCTGAGCCAAATTAAAAAAAATATTGAAACAATAAATCTATAAATGAATTTATATGGATGCAAAAATTGTAAAAGTCCAATTATTGATGGAGTGTATGATTACATAGGTAACTTGCAAAGAGATTAAAATAGATATATATTTTAAAAATGTTAGTACTGTAGGCAAATAACTGTGTAGTTATGCCTTTACATCAGTAGTACGTTTGAGATAGCCTTAAAGAAACATTATATTTGCACTGTTTGAGAAAGTCAGCCCCTTAATGAAAGTGGGTCAAGATACTTTATAATTACCTGGAGCAACAGAGTTTATATGGGGAGTTGCTTTAGAAATACCTATTATTTAAAAATCTATTATAATAAGGTTATGAACTCCAGAATAGGTTAGTCATACCAAGCAAACTGACTGTCTTCAAGAACTAGGAAAACTCTCACAGCTCCTTTGATTTAGCCCAATAATAGTCACTCTCACCTTGGATGAATCCAGACTCCATTTATCACTTTTTCAAATGCCTGTCTGTCAGTGCCTCTCACACTTTCAAATGTACAGTCTGCTTGTTTGTATGAAGCTTTCAGCATGTGATTTGCACCAGATTTATGCTTAAAGCTTCACCTCTCCATTCATGTGTCAAATCCTAAATTAAGCCTCTCGGTTACTTCATGGTAACTCGTTGGTGTAGTCATAGTGTACATCAGCTAAAAGAGTTTCTCCCTTGTCAGATGTGTCAGCCAGACTTTTTATTCCTTCCACAAACTGCTGCTCTGAAGTCTGTGCATGAGTTCCCAGACATGTGTGATGCCAGTTTGCCCAGTCTCCCCTCAGAACAGGGAGATGCCCAAGCTCCACCAGCATTTTATCTTTTCTTGATGAAATGTTGGATAGGTTCCCAGATGGTCTTTTTTATTTATGAATATAAACAGAGTTTATAGGCAGTGAGATAGGAATGACAAAGCTGACTGTAATGTCAGAAAATCCACTAGAGAAAGTAAACGATGTAACTTGTGACTGATGAGGTGAGAATACTTTCACCAGTTATAAATTCAGGTTTGAAAGTTTTAGCATTATGAGTTTTATCCTAATATAAATTGAATATAATTGATTTACTCTGTATTTACACCAGGGCAAGTGAGATTGGAATTCTACTCAATATTTTTACTCATGGATCTGAGACAGGTTGCTTCTAATAATTAATTTAAATTCTTTGCATATTCTTTTTCCATTTCAGTTCTAATCTCCCACTTTGTCATGTCACAAGAAAGTCACAGTTCTCTTACACTGAACTAAAAGTTGTTTCTGCTCAGTCCTACCACAGAGCAAATATGAGCACTTCCCTTCTGCAAAGACCTTAAAGCAGGCAGTCTCATAAGTTATTCTTTGACAGAAATTCTAAAAGGAAATTTTTTAAAGTTAATTAACTGTAGAAACTATGCTAGGAGTATGGGTAGAGTAGCAGACAACATTCTGAAAGGTGTGGGCCTTTTCTTCACAAACTGTATTACCAGAAGAAAAGCACTAGGTCATGCAGTAAAACATTGGTTCTTTTTCTTTGACTGTATTATTACTAAAGGCTTGTGAATCTGTTTACATGTGAGTTATTTAAAATTACACCTAATATATATTTATGTAATTCAAAAGCAAAAA
The DNA here is from genome assembly GCA_013390025.1 of Pitta sordida. Taxonomy (NCBI): domain Eukaryota; kingdom Metazoa; phylum Chordata; class Aves; order Passeriformes; family Pittidae; genus Pitta; species Pitta sordida. The sequence goes on along the minus strand of WEKX01006350.1, from coordinate 82,473 downwards.
GGGGGTCATTAGATGACCCAATAACACCAGTGAATGTGGTGCACAAGGCTGTGGAAGTACAGTATGCTTGTTACCTATACCTGAGAGTCTTACCCATTTTATTTTCTGTTCTGGTGAAGTTTTTAAAGACACACACAGTGTGTTGTCTCAGTAAGACATGACTCTTGTTTTCTTACATCATTTAATCTAGTTTAAAGTTAATACTGTACTGAATGTGTAGATATGGTTGATGATATTTATTTGAAAAAAATTGTTAAGAAATACAAATTTATGTAAAAAGAGTTAGAATAAGGAATAAGCTGATTGATGCCACTAGTGGAACAGTCATACATCATATTTCCTGTGACAGTTGACTTTTGGAGCCCAGTTAATTTAATGCAGTTTAAGACTTTCAATACATTTCTGAATTTAAGAGCACCACATCCTGGAGCCATGCAAGAAGCATCTTTCATTTACCAACAGAAAATACAGTCTAATCCCTGCAGTATTACCAAAGAGCCGCAAATATAAAATTAAAATTTCATAAACCAGAAGAAAAAGCCCTAGTTGCTAGTATAAACTTGGTTATTCACTATAATATATATATCTCAAGATCTTAGTGAAGCCAGGTTTTAGTTTGATGTGATTTGTTGCCACTGAAGTCACCTGACATCCAGTGATAAATCAGTGACAATTTTTGATTTGGGAATTTTCAGTTTGTTTTAAGGAAATTAAACCCAAGAAATCATAGTTTTAGAAATGAGAGGCATAGTATACATGATACTTACGGACATCAATTTTTACTTATAGAGGAAGATTTAGTCTTCTCAAGACAAAGGTGGTTTGAGCATAAAAATTGTGAAAGAAAGACCAAATAAACTAGAAAAAAAATTAACAAAAGTACATAAATAAAATCTTTCAGATATATGTTATAACCACTCAATTGAAGAAAGAAATGGAACTGGTTTCGCTTGCTTCATCTCTCATACTAGTTTGGTAGCCCATATGATTTTGCCAAAATATTTGCTTCAGTTTTATTTGTAATCTCTGTTGATAAACATGTTTATACTCTTTATATATAATATTAGGTTTTATATATATGCTGAAAAATTATCACATTTTGTTACTGGCAACTGAAAGGCATGTTATATGGTTTTAATACTCTATTCCCTTTATCCTTCTAACACACCACCCATGGTGTTTAGAGAGAAGATAATTTTGAAAAATGTTGGTGAGTTTGTACTGTCCAATAGCTAAACTGCTTGGCAGAAAGAACCTCATATACCAGCTTTCCTCCTATAATCTCCACTTATTCGTTTCTTATATGTGTGGCTCTAGTTCAAATAACTGTACAGCCTTATAATATGGAAGTAAATGTCACCTAAATGCATTGTTAGTACTTTAAATCCTCATTTTTGAAGGGTTCTTGAGCACATATTTAAGACTGAAATGCTTTTTTCCTTACAGATGTGAGCTGTACCTTGAAAAGATTATGAACATCTTGAATGGTTTCCCAATATAGTAGAAACACTTTGCTCCACAATGAATAACTTGAAATGTATGTAATTGGTTCCCCTAAAAACAGACACAGGTGACAATAACAAGAGAGAGCAAGTTCTCTTTTTGCTTTCAATGCATTAGACAACTGGGATAAGCTCCTTCAGCAACTGAGGTGAAGCTCAATAAATATTACACAGTATCACAGTATTAGCAAGATTAGAAAAGACCTTGGAGATCATCAAGTCCAACCTATAACTCAATACCAACCCACCACCTAAACCAATGCACTAAGTGCCTCATCCAGCCTACTCTTAAACACCTCTAGGGATGAGGACTTCACCAACTCCCTGGGCAACCCATTCCAATGGTAGATCACCCTTTCAGTGAAGAATTTCTTCCTAATATCAAGCTAAAACTTCCCCTCACAGAGCTTGAGACGGTGTCCTCTTGTTCTGTCACCAGTTGCCTAAGAGAGATTGTCACCTGAAGGTGCAGGACTGGCGTCCTGCAGTTAAAAATCCTGAGATAGCAGCAGCAGCACAGTCATCCAGGAGAAGAGAGACAGGGCAAATCCAAATAAAATCAGGACTGTTGCCACTGCTACTTTTATGGGGGCCTGAGTCACTCCTCCTGCCCTCCAACCCCACACCCAACCAGCACAGTTCCCTGCGACTCGCTTGAGACGGTGTCCTCAGATTATTTACAGCATCTAGCAGTTCCCTTTCCACATAGGTCTCTGGATATTCCATCTCAAATAATTAATGTACATGAATCACAGTTTGCAAATTTTGGGCTCTGAAACAAACAGATTAACACTGATGTTGCTCCCCTTCCACAAGTTTATATTTTAAAGTACAGTCAGGTCTCCTATACCACAGTACCGCAGGTCTTGCTCCCTACCCATGAAGCCCTCCGTCTGCACAGAATGGCAGCTCATTAATACACAAATTTGCCCCACACCCTCACATGGCCCCCCAGCACTCCGCTGTTTTGGCACTGCCCTATTGTGTGTCGGTGTTCGTGTTGGTGCTTCCTGGTGCCCGCGGCCACCCACGCCAGGAAAAACCCCTGTTCCGCTCAGCCGGGGACATGGGTGCGGGGAGCCACCAACACTGCTGTACCAGTGTCTCTCTGGGTGGGTAGACCTGGTCTCTCCATATTCAGAGTAGACATCTACCTCGAGAAAGTCTCAGATACCACATCTAACCTGAGAGCGTGCCCCCGCCACCGCCCCAGCTGCCATCACCTGCGCCGCTGCCACCACCCGGGCTGCCCCTGTTGCTGTCCACACCCGTTCTGCCACCCGGGCCACTGTCCCTGCTGCACGCACAGTTGCAAAATGGGTCTCCTACATTGCTAAAAAATCATACCGCTAAGATCTGAAGCCGCAATACAGGGGGCGCGAAGTGCAAGAAGGCTGACTGTAATTCAATTGCATGAGAGAAACTTAACGTAGTTTTTATAACTGGCAAGTCCTATTGCTGTTTGATGATCTTGTTTCATCAATTTATCTTTTCATAATCTACCTCCATTAATGAAGGTGGGTATCATGTTTTGAAATTCAAGAGAAATTAGGAGTAGCAATAGGAAACATTTGGTAGTTACCCTGTTGCAAACACTCGTTACATTCATTTTACTACCGAAGTAATTCTAGTTATTTATCTTAAAAGTTATAGTTGCTAATATTTGTAAATCCATCTTTAACCCTATTAGTGTGGAATAAATGAATAAATCAGATGCAAGCTCTGAGGAGATATACTGTCTAGTTTGTGTTTGTAATTAGTGGGTTCATATGGAATCTGTGGAAGAGCTATTTAACATCTAAGCTAACTGCAGCCAAGTGAATGGGAATTTTTCTACTGATTCCCATGAGTTTTGGACTCAGACCCTAAATTTTTACAACTCAGAAGAAAAACAAAATAATATGGATTGGTTTCTGCAAATATTGTTTTAACAGAACTTCAAGATTTCTTTTTTAAACTCAGCTTTAGTGAGGAAAGTGAGAAGAAGAAATAGCATCTGCACGGAGTGCAAGTTGGCAAGAATTCCAGTCTGCCACTTTCCAAATTGTTTTAGAAATGTTTGGCACGTCTCTGTCACAAATTACAGCTGATTATAATTTCACAGTATGTGCAAGCAGATGGAGGAGATGAATTGAGGAAGAGTTTCACCCCAGACAAATTAATTATTAGTAAGTATTTTCAGAGTAGAAGTTAAATATTAAAACTGTGGTTTGAAAAAAAGAATTATGGGATGTCCAAGTGATCTTTAACTTTGAATCAAACATTTTATAGACAATTTGACATCTGATTGGAATAATTTAGTATTTTCATAGATGAAAATATACCTCATAACAGAAGAAAATATATTTCAGAAACTTTTAATCACCAGACAGTATTTTCAAGTTATCTATTAAATTAACATATTCATGGGCAGTTAAAGCTAGAAAATATTCTTAGTGAGACTGACTATGGAAATGCTTCAAACATCTTTTTCCACTTGTGGGAAGATACCAACATTCAACAGAAAGATTTAGAAACTTGCTTTCATGATGACTCTTTTATTTTGTATGCAATTCAAAGTTCAAATCATAAATTATTACTTGTTGGATATTTACCCTGTGAAAAACAAGGCTGAAGACACTAGAAGGAAAAGGATGGTGGAAATGAAATTAGGAGGGAATGGAGAAACAGGCCAAAATGCTTGACAAATCGTGTGACTGAATGGGTTGGGGACATCCAGTTCTCCTGGATGGGACATCCAGGATCTTACAATCCTGCTGCTGAATCCTTGTGAAAATATTGTCCTCCTAGACTGTTATGATGCTCTTTCTGTGGCCCTATTTCTCTAAATTGGTAAGAAAAATGTAATTGAGTGTAGACATGGAATTCAGCAGTTGGTAAGGTAATTTCTGGATAGAAAGATTTTCTTGTCAAGAAAGATTTGTCTTGACCAAAGTACAGTATTCATTTGATATTCAACTAACATTTGAAATGAACAATGGTTACACAGGTTCTTAAGAATCCAAAGAATATGACTCCCTTTTCCCAGGAAAGTATTCAATTTTGACAGAAAATGAGTGGTCAAATGACAGCATTTCTTTGAATGAGCAAAACTGAACTGATTTTAGCACATCACTTGTTGTTCCTTAGGATTTCTTTTTAAAGATGCAATTAATAATTTTAAGATTAATTTGTTGCAGTTGCTATGTGGAGGCTAAAAATTATTAAGTAATATCTAAATATTCGTGGAATGAACCTGAAGTGCAAAAGAATGTATGTGAAAAATTATGTTTAAGTGAATATAAAATCTCATATGCCATGAAAAAAAGAGAGTAATGTGTTTATTATCATAAGCATATATTTATCACTACTCTAGTGCAGTATTTTTCCTATGATTAAAAACAGCTCTAAGTATTTTCACTAACTGAATCTCCTTTTTTTTCCAAGTATTGAGACAATCTGAAATCTTTTACAAAGGGAGAGGGCTTCTTTGCTGTGCTTCCAGTTTTCCCTGGAAAACCTTTTAATCAGCTGGTGATGTTTATGTGATGTAGTATTTGTAAGGAGTCAAACACAATGCATATTCAATGACTCTTTTTGTCCTCTGAACATAAGCTTTACTTGAGAATATGGGAAAAACTCCCCATGATAAATATTTTAAAGACTTCTTAGTGTGCTACTGGCTGATAGATAAATGTATTGAATTAACCACAGTGATGTATACTGCCAAATTTCTTCCAATGAAAATCTTTGCTGCTCTAGATGTTTAAACATTGTGAAAATGCTGAGATATCAGTTGGCTCTAGAAAGGGGCAATTTTCTAAATCAATTTCTTCTTTTGTGTTTTCCAGTGCACAAAACCCCATTATTATTTCATAGAATTTAGCAATTTCAATCTTACAATGATACCTTTGTAAAATAGATGAGTAATTGCCTAATTATGCATTTATATGCGTAATATTATGTATTTTTAAATTTATTATGATCTCAGTCTTAAGGTTATATATTTTATTTTTGCAATGTTGAACAGGTTGGGATCTTGTATTCACTCCATGATTGCTACTGTAATGTGCCTAATAATATTTTTTCTCTGCTTTGAATGACAGTTTTCTGTAGTAAAAATAAAGAACTGTTATATATGCTAAGGAAAAATGAAGTTGCACAACAGACTGATATGGATTGGTTTTGTTAAGGGAGCACTTACCTTCTGTCCCAGCCAGAGTGATTTGGTCAAGTTTGTTTTACTTCATGTTGTAACTGCTTGACTCATGGCCAATTACTATGGTCAAGATGTTGAATGGTATCTTACACATATTTGCTGTGTTACTGGTACTATTCCATCATTCTCAATTTCATGTAATTATGAAGTGTAACTTCGGTAAAGATAACAAGTATGCTTCAGAGCTGTAGCAACTCTGCAGCGTTTCTGCAGAGTTCAGTTTCTCTTAGTCTTGCAGGATTTAGAATATTTGGGGTTTTAAAGTTAGTCTAGACAGATACAGACAAAATGACAGGCTAACATCCTGCTGGCATTTGTGTCAGTGGGAAGTCTCCAATGAACTTTTAGCTCAGCCACTTCACCCAACATTCGTTCAATCAGCATGAGGTTTCTGAGCTTTGGAAAGTACAGTTGAACTATATATACAATTTGAGTTTAGTGAATGGCAGCAAGGAAGTAACAATTTCCCTGATTATTTTATTTTTACACAGTTTCAAGTTATTGAGTGTCACAGTGACTATGATTAATGTCTTATCATGTATAAACTCTGGAATATGGAAAAAGATGGTTGAAGTTGATTACACTGGAACATGTCATATCATTCTTGATGTTTTATTATGCTATATACTTTTAGACCTGCAAACACATTAGTGAGTGTGCACATGAAATAAACAACACCATCACCAACCACAATGGATATCTAATTGTATAATAAAGCAGTCTTTCACACTAACATTGACTTTCCCACTCTTACCTACATTAGTTGTTGCAGAAGGTATTGATTAGCCATATATTACTCCTACTATTACATTAGCGTAATAGAGTGAAAAAGATACAATTCTTTAAGAACAGAAGATAAGCATTTATATATTCCTTCTTTCTTATGATTTTAATTACTCATGTAAAATATGTACTTGAGTGTTCATGATATATCTCACAAACAGATGTCGCATTTTCTATATTTATATTTTTATTCAATCTTTATGACTTCTCAATAATTATCCAGCACATATAAAGATATTAATGGTAAATATGTATGTACATCTAAATTTAGTTTTTCAGTTAATAAGACTTGTGGATACTAGATTTCTGTTCTCTCTATTGTCCTATGCTGAGAACAACAGTACAAAACAAACCAGCCTCTTACAATGAATGAATTTATTGTACACAAAGGCTTCATGTTTAAGAGATTTCTGCTATATGCAAATTAGATATGAACTATGAGCTAGATCTGCTAAATACTATAGATTTCATACATAGTGGAAATAAAGATGCAAATCACATAAAAATAAATTGAAATCTTTGTTACAAACACCCTGGAGAAAACTTTAACGAATCATAAATGTCAAAGGGATGGATGATAAAAGTTTTTGTCATGCAAAAGAATACAAATCACTCTTCTGTTGCGAGCATCACTCTTTTATTTTGTGGTTGTAGGCACATCATCAACTTTAATGATAAAAGCCTTCCACAAAAATAATTCTTAAGCCTCAGGAACAAACACCTCTTTGGCACCCTGAGAACATGTTCCACAAACATCATCCATCTCCTTCTGAGTATGATTTACAGCCTTTCCCTTTGGCTGGCTCAAGCTGTCCGTGTGCGTGCCCCGGCAGCGTCACATTGGGATTCTCCTCTGCTTTGTCCTCCGCGCACATGCTGCTCGATTGACATGCTTCTGGTCAGCTTTCCAAGCACATTTGGAAAATAAGAGAAGGAAGTCTGAGTATAATCCCTTCCGTGTGGACACATCAGAACTGCACATCTCAGATGAGAGAAAAAGGGATTAGATTAGATTCAAACTAACAGGTTAAATTCTCAATTCCTGACAGATTTATCACATGTAGCCAAGAAAGATGTTTATAAAGAGGGTGCAATGAATTTATTTAATTGCCTGTATCTACTTCGGCAAAGTTCATACACCAAGAGAGCCAAAATGCAGAACATCATTTAGTGAGATTCGCTTCCATCTGTGACATGACTTTTATACCTGGTGCTGCATATGTATTGTGAGAAAGGTTGATGAAGGCAGCTGTACTCCAGCTGAGACTACCTTGAAGAAGATTTTAGACTTTTTTACCCCCTCCTTGTTTGGTTAAACTGAAGGAGAATTATATATGTATTATGATTGCTGACTTCTGCAGAAACAGCCCTGAATTTTCCCTTCTTTGTACCAGCTCTGTGGGTAAGTATATGTTCATTCAAGGGAGTGCAGATGATAGGAAAACCGTAATCATTGTAAATGTTGATGAGAGGCAGCCGTGAAATTTAGCATCTGGGAGTACAGCTCCCTCTTCATGACTGAACTGCCTTAAGTTCCCTTGTGGACTGCAGGTGTCTGATAAATGAACTCTTTCTGGCAACTTTCCTTGAGTTTAAGGAATAGAGCCCATGAACCTAAGCTGAAGGCATTTAGTGTTCTTCATAAACTCTTACACCATGCACTCACTAAAGCAGATGTACATTCATTAATAATAGTTGCCTCACTTAAGCCATTCTCATGGACAGAAAGTCCATATCCTTATCAGGAAAACCTGTAAACATTATGATTAGTTGTAAACACAGACAGATCTTTAATATGTCTACACTGAGTGAAACTGTAGATACTTATGAGCCTAGTGATATTTATGGAGGAAACAAAGCGAAGGAGAAGGACCTGGCAAAATAAATCTAAAAATGCATCCCTAAGATCTTTGGAATACTTTTATAAAGGCTGAAAAACTAAGTGGATTAAATTTTGTGAATACAATATTCTAGAGTGTTTCTATGATGCTGGGGTAGGTTATACAGGGAAATATTTAAACCATTTCTCTTTGGAAGCTTAGATTTTAAGGTACTTTTATAGCTGACAGAAAGTTTTGGGCAGGTCTCAAATGTCTTTGGAAGCTTTTACTCCTAATTTAGCCATCTAGGTTAGACGCTTAAATACAAACAGTGCGTACACACATCTTAAAGAACTATGAGCTGGCATTGATCTGTAAATACATTTTGGAGGCTGTACTGTCCCAAGAAAAGCAGTGGGAAATATTTCTCTAAATAGAGCAATCTCTCACAAAGTGAGGTTCATTTCATTAGGCCACCTTTTGCTAGGGCTAGTCATACACTGTGTGCTGGGCAAACAGAAAGGCTCCAATGCTCAGGGGTTGGCTGCCTAAGCATCCTCTGGTGTTAAGCACCTTATTCTACTCCTTTGTGAATTGTAATCCTTACCTTTACCACTTTTATCTGTGTAATGGGGATAATAGTTCTTTAACTCCTTTCTGTAGAGGGAAATACATATTAACTTTTGCTCCCTCTGGAATCTGTATGAAGGTGAAATACTCTTAAAATACTAAGCATGAAACTCCTAAGCAAGTCAACACTCCAGTCCATGGTTGATGATTTATTTGGAGAGATTCACCCATCAAGCCAGGTACTGATTACATTTTTAATGACTGGCATAAATTTTTAATGTTTCACTGAACTGAATAATTTTTGAGTGTTTTACAGAACAAGTTTAAACTTTACTCCAAATTTTGAAATATTGATCTTCCAATTATGTTATATATTTCAAAACAAAGTTAATGCCACTTAATATGGTACTATCTCCTTGCATTTCTGAAAACTTCAAATGAATCTTTGAATGTTAAAAATTATTCTCTATGCATTAAAATGGCTATTACATCTATTAGAGAAAATTTATTTTTATTCTGTGTCCTGAAGTTAAATTTTATTTATTTTGGAGCAGTTTGTTATTGACCAAGTCACCAATTAATTTTTGTAAAAATTGTTGAAACATTTCCATAACTCTTACATTCCAACGAAAGGAATTTTGTGCAGGATGGAGTCAGTGCATAATTAAAAAGAAAATTAAATAAATTTCATGCAGAACACTTAAAATAACCATGAAACCTCATCTTGAAGGAGTAAAGGCACTATAAAATACCATTCCCCTCTACCTACAATCCATTGGTGGGAAGCAGGCAACTGAGTGCATGACTAGCAATTTAAGTAAAAGAATTGATTCTATTGAAAATCATAAGAACCCTGATGACCTTATGGCTTTTGGAAAGCTCTTGCCTCCATGCAGTATCTGTTATCAAGCCAGTTCCTCTCACAGGTTTTTAGTGTAAGGCTGGATCAAATAAATTTTTTCTGTTCAACTCTTTAATTTCATTAACATGTACATTTTAAAAGCACAGAATAAAATGTTGAAGGCTTTGATATGTAAGGTATGTCAAACTTTTGAAACATTTATTCATTTTATGAGACATAATAAACTATAATGATCGGAAATCTAAAATTTTCAATGCAACTCTGGAGCCAAAGAAATTACATCTTGTGACAGCATCCTTTAAGAGCCAGTCTTCATAATAATTGAGGTGCTGTGCTTTTCTTTTAATTTCACTATTTGATGATACCTGAGAGTAGTATACTTTTTTTTCAGAATCCCATTAGGTACCATTATAAGATCTAATTTCTTTGGTTGTTGGGATTTTGGTTTGTTTTGTGTTTTTTTTTTTAAACCTAATTGTCAGGTAATGTTTTACAGTAAGACTAGCTTTCTTTTGGCTCTCATGGCTATACACTGCTGGGACAAAAATAAAAGAACTATGCTTCATCATCCTGTCAGAGAGGTTTCTCAACAAATTACCTTTGCCCACAAAAGAAAGCACAAAGCGACTTTTTGTAGCTTTAACAATTCTCATAGTTCATATCTTATTTTCTCGGCTATTCAGGGGAACAAAAACACAATCTTCTAGATCTCAGATAATGAAATCAATATCTTTAAAGTCTTATGAAATCTAGACACTTAATAAAAACATTAATCTTTAATTATGATTTAAACTTTGTATGTTTTTCAAAACTTTGTTTCTTTATAGACCGTTTATTCCAAAGAGTAAATAATGGTCAATTACCATACAAAGAAATAAATACCCTCTTTCTTTGTATGCTCCTTCATGAAATAATTCATAAACACAGTTTTATGCCTCAGTCAGAATGAAATTTACTGCAGAAAAGTGCCAGGAGGCGTTGTTCATCTTTTACTTAAACTTTCTATTTTCAGCTTCATGTCAAGGAAAAACCTAGCTTTCAACAAAGAAATTATTTGATATAATATCGATTGAAGTCCTTGGGAGATTGCTGAAATCAGAGGGCTGGGTTGGTTCCTTGGGGTCCAAAGGTTGCTGGTACTGAGGAGCAGCAGTACCTTCCTCACCCGTGCCTCTGAGGTGCTGAATAATCTGTTCAGCGAAAGCACACCTGCATTCCTGAATCACAAAGAGTCTGGTAAGCTCCCAAAGAGCCTGTAAACTCTCAAAGAACATGTTAAACTCCCGTAGATTGTGTCCCATTTTTTTTTTCCCCATATAGTGGAAATGGTTTGCTGTGTCTCTGTGGGATATAGGAATGTCCTTTTTTGGTTTACATCTTTTTAGAAATTCAGTGTTTTGAACAAACATCTCATATTTCAATTTTATATTAGGGTCCTGTAAATTAGAATGAATGTGTGGTACTTCCATACCATAAATTAAATTAAACTGCAATTTTTCTGGGATGTTTTACTAGTAACAGGTGAATGTACTTAAGATAGAATTAAAAAATTTCAAAATTGCGGCTCCAGTAATTTTGGCTGTGTTTCTAGAGCTTACTGAAAACATACTGTTCAGTGTTGTTTATTTCTTCCATGGAAGAATAATGTAATTTACTGCAGGAATCCAAACATATTCAAATAAAGCTGAGACCTCTACCTTTTCTAGCATGTCACGAAACAAATTGCAGGAAGTACACAGATATAAAAGACAAATGCTTCTGAAATTGTACTCTGAGTTACTATTCTGAACAGACCTGCATCATATATTTGCACCATATATACAGAAATATTAATTTGTCATCTGCCTTGCTTTGAGTCAGTCATAGTGTGGCAATTCAATTCTTGTCATTGCTATACTGTGCTGCTTAAATGTCTCTAAGACTGTTTTGTACATGAAGAATTTTCAGGGGAAAGCCTGAAGACAAGAGACTTGAGATGTCACTTTACAAAGGCGCCCTTAACTGCTTTGTAGACGCAATCCATCCACAAAAAGAAGTCGTTACTAAATTTTAAGAATGGAGAGATCAGTGAATAAATCCATTGTTAATTTTAAAAGCAATTCCGAATGCCTTTACAGTTAAGCCATTCAATTTCCATTGGTTTAAGTTTAATCATTTTTCATTAATGTAGGCTAATTTGCGAGCTAATCTAATAAAGTAGCATGAAACATGAGCAGTAATGCATTGAAATGAAGGAAGTTCAGTTGCTGGCAGCTCATTAAGGTTCTTGAAGTTTAGGAGACTAATTACTGACTAAGAATGATTTTGTTTACCTCTACCTTTTGAGAGTTCCTGTTTTATCCCACAGTTTAAGACTCATGGGCCAAATCATCAGTGGTTATAATTTGGTAGAGCTCTAATGAAGTCAACAGGCCAATTTATACCAGTTGAGAATTTAGCTCTTTGTTTCTGTTGGTTTTCCCCAATTAAAAAAACCAAACATAAATGAAAAAAATTTTAACTGGCAAAAGTTTCCACTCAAAAGAAATATTTGAGCACAAACATGGTGCCTCATATTCTGCCTGCTAAAGTCTATGGAGTACTTCCCATTGATTTCAATAGGAGACTATCGGAAGATAAAATGCATTCCTATAAAAACAAGAGAGTTGACTAACAATTTGTTCTTGTTTCCTATAAAGCTGAAACTTGTTTTGATTAATTTATATCTGATATAGAACCCAAATTTTATAACGTGATCTGCCAGTCCTAGCTTGCAAATTAAGGAGGAAAACTACATCACAGTCGTTGGTGAGCTAATTACCCTTGCTTATAAAGGTGCATGAAAACAACTGAAGTTGTTTTGCTTCAATTTTCAGTTATTTTGCCAACTAGATTGAGCATTTTGTTATTTGAAAGATTTATGTTCTACACGAGGATCCTTCAGGTTATCATAAAATTAATCTTGCTTTTATCATGCTGTTCTGATCAAACATGATGGTTAATTATAGTTTCACTATACTTCTGTTGTTTATTCACAGGTTCACAGGTTATTCTGATTTGGAAGGGACCCACAAGGATCATCTAGTCCAACTCCCAAGTGAGCGCCCACCCAGGGATTGAACCCACAACCCCGGAGCCATGGGCACCACACTCCACCTATCCGAGCCTCCCATCACCTAAACCATGCCGCTGAGTTCCTCATCCAGTCTTTTCTTAAACACCTCCAGGGATGGCAGCTCCATTTAAAGATGTCCATGATCATATGGTCAGGAAAGCAGACAATAAGTTCATGTTCAGCTGATTATTGAGCCTGATTTTAAGGCATTTCCAAAATTGTCACATGTTCTATTTTCACATGTGCAAACCGATACTGTTTAGTCATGCCTTCTTTAGCCAGACCATTCTGCACAAGAGACAATTTCTCCTCCTTACTTGTAATGATTTCAATTACTTTTTTTCCTCATTAAACAACACAGGAACAAGAATTACTCCAAAATACTTCATGTGTTATGAAATAGCTAGTTTGATATGAAATCTAGACACTAAACCATACACATAGCAGCTGCGTGTTTGTATAAAGTATTGTAAATACTACTATCTTAAAATATAATCAACCGTCCCATACTGCATTACTTAAGGTTAAAAATCATCCAAATCTCAATACTATCAAAAGGAAAAAGATGATTAGCATTAATATAGCACTAAGCATTTCTGGTTATCTTTTTTAATAACACAGGAAATGTTTCAACCTTAAGCTTGACAAAAACAAATGCCTTTTTTTCACATGTGCTCCCTTTCTCCCAAGCATCTCTCAGCAACAACCTGTATGAGTTTCATCCACATTTCCAGTGGATTGAAGAGATGGATGAAGCTTGTGCCCTAGGGATAGCTTTAAACCTGATCCTGACACAGTTTCTGTTTGCTGGTTTGACCTTGCTGGGCGACCGAGGGCCTTAGGGACTGCACTGGGGTAGAGTGCCTCAGTACCACTGGCTCTGTTTATCTGTCTAGTTGAGTGCACAAATCTAACAGAATCATTTTGCCCTTAAAGAGGCACAAATACTGCTGTGTAGGCAAACTAAGAGCCTCCTCCTTTCCAGGAATGCTACTGAGCCAAACACTGGTCTTGCAGGGCACTTGAGCAAAAGCAGTGGGCAATCTTATCCCAAGTGACATTTCAGTAAGGCATATACAGCAGTTAATCCAGCATTACTGTCTGTGGGAGAGGCAGATTGGAAAATATATCTGATCCCTCTTTTCCATAGTTACAGAACCTGCAGGAATGAACACACGATAATAATAATTCTAGTGCATGAATAGGATATGAAATTGGGAATTCAAAACTCAGGGCAAGATGAGTGGAATTTTAGGCAAAAGAAGACTATTGAATTTTATGATAATGGGTTAATTTTAAGACAATGAGCTAATTAGGACTAAAGTAGAATCAGAATAGGATTATTTTAATACCAATTAAAGTAAAGCAAATAGAATATATATATGTCAATATGTATTTCTTTCATCATCATCAAAAAAGACATCTGCTACTCACTTTTGTCACCTTCTTTCTTTCACTGTAGTATGTGGCCACAGTAAAATCCTATGTGTAGAAATTTCTGTGAAATTGTTTTATGAACAATGCAACAGCTGTGGCTACAATTAAAGATTTGCCCTCATGCCTGTACTTGAACTACAAGCAGAATAAGGCAGTATCTTTCTGTCAGAATATGGAAAGAAAATAAAAAATTGGACTTTGTGGAGCTAACTTAGATGGTATTGTTCCAACCTCAAAGAAGGCACAAAGAAGTGGCAGTTTGGAAACATGACTGAGTATGTAATGAGCTGCTGCAGGGATGTGTGGCCCTCCCTCGTTTGTGAAGACAATTTCTATACAAGAGCTGTTTTCATGAAGAAAGTTTATTCCAGCATTGTGGACTAGAAGTTTAGTCAGAAACAAGCAAAGGAAAATTCTACTACTAAATTCAGTGGGCTGGGAAATCATTCCTATTTTAGTTCCCATAGAATAAATGGAGTCTAGAAACATTCATTCAGCTTTTAAATTGCAAAGCAGGATTACAAACTGAGTTAAAATGATTTGCTAGAAAAACCTTTTATAAAAATTCAAGTCACTGAATATGAATAATTGCAGATGCAGACATTCACACTAGAAAACTACTTCCAGGGGTATGAGAAAATTGCTATTTTTGTAAGAGAATGACAATTATTAAATCACTAGGAACTGTTTATATGCATTGGATTGTGGATGTGACCATTAGCAGCATGAACAGGTAATAGATATTTTCTTTCTTCTAAAAATCTAATTGCTCTCTGACATATCAAGAGGAAATTCAGAATGTTGAGTGATTCTCTGAGGTCACTTACTGTGTTTTCAATAATTTTCTTAGTGGAATTATCCTCTGAATACTTTGAAATTCAGCTGAATGGGAAAGGGTTTTCTATTCCTTAGGAATTCACACAAGTTAAAAAAGTTTAAAAATATTGAAAATCTCAAAATGTTTTTGAATTTCTACCTGAAAACAAAAAAATATTTATTGAAAGTATTTTCAAGGGAAAAAATCCTCAGTTCTCAGAAATGCTAAAACAGGGTTTAATCAAGATATTTAGTCTAAGTTTTTTCTAATGTAGATATTGGCCTTAACCACTAATATTTTTATTTCAATAAAACACGTTGAAATAAAATTCTGTTGAAGAGGATGTTTTTAACAATTCAATAAAATGATTGGAAAATTATGAAAACGTGAAATGTTAAGGTCTGCATTAGGAGAGCCAAAGCACCCTTTGGCCTGAGGCTTAATATATAAAAGACAATAAGTGAGGTTTGTCAAACTGCAGCAGGCAGCCAACAGATTCTGCTTCTGCAGAGTAGGTGTCAGGATCTGGGTCTGTAATTTGGCTTAATTTCCACCCTTATATTTGTACAGGAACAAATTCTCGGAGCTAGGCACACAGACTAAATTCTTCATATATAAGAAATACTGTTGTAAGAAAAATTTTCCATAATAGCCTATGCTGGACTAGTGTCTCCTTGGAAATGCAGTCTCCTTGTTCACAGAGCACATGAAGACTGTTTTGTTCCTCTGATAATTTGAGGGCCTATCAATGTATTTTACCAGTTAAAAATTAAATAATCCTCATATAAATAAATCCAGAAACAGTCGGTTTGCTTATATAAGTTGGTTTGCTTTTATAAGTCGGTTTGCTTATACCTTAAAGCTGTATTTGTTCTCTGTACCTTTTTTCTGGACATGGTAAATTATGTGCTGTCCTTTCAGCTTGCTCAGAAAAACTCCACAAGGGTCTGCAATCTATCTGCAATCCTTCTAACAGCTAGTTATCGGCAGAAAAAGGGCTGGTTTCAGTATGTCTCAGTTTTCTCCTGAACATAATTAAATCAGCTTGAATCATGAAGAAACTTTAGTATCTTCTCTCCCAGTATCTTTTACCTTCAGAAGTTTGACACGCTCAAGTACTCTGAGTCCATGTGCAAACTGGAAAAAACCCTAAAACAAATAGGTATATTAGAGGAGTGGGAGTGGTCATAGGCTTGATAATCAAAGAAACAGGATATCCATACATTTTTACATGCTACAAGCAAAGTATCTTACCTCACTTTCTGCTTCTTTTTTCAGTAACATGTTTTTCCAATGGCCACAGAAGGTCCCATTGACAAAGATAAGGTGGTATGGTGTCTTAGAGATCTAAGAAGCAATAGAACTACTTATTAGATCTATCACCAGTGGCAAGAAACTAACTTGGATGAATCCTGTGAGATGACATTACCACCTGGACCTGCTGTTGTCTTCTACCCTACCCTGTGAGAACAGCAGAGGCCAGACTTACAGTTGCAGAGCTATTTGTGAACGTGTAGGCCTTGAATGATTTGTCACACTGTCCCCAGTGGTACTCATGCCTCTATTAGTTAAACAGGGTCAGAGAACTCTTCCATAGTTTTGTATGACCAGCTCTCTCTCCAAGAGTTTTATGGCCTCTGACTACTCAGCATTTCCCAGACATGCTCATGCTCTGTTTGGCTTGTAGGAGGTAACAGCATATGTCATACCAGCAGATTGCTCATTCATCCTTCTCTTTAGAGAGGAAAACTCAGTACAGATCAGCTTTTAGAGAATTAGACAACATTTCTTACCAGAGTTTTGATGTGATTTATAGGGATTTGCATGTATAGGATAAAAAATCAGCATAGGAGCCATCTAGCAAAGCTGCAAGATATGCCTGGTATCTTTCAGGATTTTGTGTGGCTGCAATACTTAAGCAGAATCCTTCGTAGTAAGAAAAGACCCAACTACTATCCCAAACTGTCTGTCTCCTTCTAGGTCTCTTGGTGTCCACACTTTGAAAGAGTGACTTCTCAAATATTGATGGAAGACATAAAGGTAGGTGGCCAATGCAAAGTGAATTATCGGCAACTTTTCCCGTTAGCTCCTGGCCACAGAGCTCACATACATATGCACTCCTGCATTCAACTTGTGGTAGAAAAGTTAGATGTTCCAACTCTGGATAAATAGATATTTGCTCAAGAGCAAATCTCTGCCTGCTCCTCTATGCTCTTTGAAAACCAAGGAATTTATGAGGGGATGCATTTAGCAGCACTGAAAGCACTACTTGATCAGCTTCACTGTCATCAGCAGATGTCACTGCAGCCATTAGTAACTAATGAATTGTTTAAGAAGATAAAATGACTAATTTGTCTGGTCAAAAAGGCATAAACACAACCTTTGAAAACTGCATTCTATTATACCAAGAGAAAAAATCGTGTTCATTGTCCTATAATTTTAAAAAGAGATGAGATCCAAATCAGTTAAAAATCTGAGATAAATTATCTGACAAATTTGTGGCTTCTCCTGAGATGAGAAAGGAGCTGTGAAATACTTAGGGTGTCAATGAATCAGGTAAAGAAGCCAGAAAAGAAGTTTATTTAATCTTAGTATGAGTAAGTTAGTCCTCAACGGACCATTAAATATGTTTGTCTATCCACTTTGCTCCCAGTGTTTTTTAACAATGAACACTTCTGTCCTTTTCTGTATGCTTTTGAGTAGTTAGAAAACATTTAATGACTGTGATTGTTACTGTGGTCCTCTTTGAGGACAAACTTCCCACCTTGTCCTCATGAAAAATAAACAATAGACAGAAACATGAGACTCTTTCTTTTCTTATAATGAAACTAGAATCTATTCCCTTCTGATACGATGACTTAATCCCAATATTTATCCTAACCTGAACTGAGCACCCGTATTCCAATTGACCCATACTCATTGTGGCCAAAAAAATCAATCATGGATTCTATAATTTAATTCACAAAATTAGTATACTTGTGGAAGCATCCAGTATAAATATCAATTGATTTGGAGTCAATTCCTTGTTCATATATCCTGTATAAATTATTGATTGGGTGGTGGAACTTCAGAAAAAGTGAGTGAAGAAAAAGAAAAACTAGAAAATACTTTAAGTTAGCTCACCTTACCATCTGGGTTATGATTTGAGTTACAGGAAATGCAACTGGGCCCTCCACAATCTTTTTCCTTTTAGTTTTGCTGTGGTTCCGTTTTGAACNGCAAAAATCCACTCATACTAAAGATTCCTCAGGCACAAAACTGAAGCAATTAATTCTTATTTTCTATTAAGTCAGTCAGACCATAGTGTCAAAAAATAACAGTGCAAAGAAAAATTATCTGGCATGCAGGAGTAAAAAAAGGTAAGAATTTAAGAGTCAGCTTATCAGAATTTAAGGGTCAGCTCATCAAGGTCTAAATCAGCCTTGTACTGCCAAAATCAATGGAGCTAGCAAGTTCACAGGGGTGGACAATGTTGTTTCATGGTAGCACG
>WEKX01006350.1:0-50705 GCA_013390025.1 Pitta sordida | reverse complement strand
GTAACTCACACCATTTATTTATTTCTCCAGGATAACACTGATGTGGAAGAAGTTTAGGGTTAAAATGTTTTCTGTAGGCCATTTCACAGTGAAGAGAACTCTCTGTGTTACTCATCTCCTTGCTGATAAAGCTGTGCCATGATAGTCATAGCTCTTGACCAAACAGAAAAACTTTGTGTTATGAACCTTTGTGGAATGTGATGAAGCAATCTCAGCAATCCAGGAAGGCTTTGTCATCTATCCTCCACATCAGTTACTCTTGACCCCGGCCTTTGTTGTCCTCTAGAAGCCTTTGAAGTAAGATTGGAATCAAACCCTGACGGAGCTGATGCTATCTCAAGGCATTCTTCAAGTGTGGCAAAGACAACATAAATCTGCTGCGCTGAATTTCACAAAGACCAGCACTCAGTCTGGGATCAGTACATGATTTGATACAAGCACTATGCAAATACAAAAGGAGTAATAAGTATGGGAAATTCATGAATGTTTATTGCCATGGGCATCACGCTCCATCCATCCAAGCCTCCCATTATCTAGACCATGTCACTGAGTTCCTCATATTATTAGAATCTGCCCAATTCTCTAGCCTATCAAAGCCCCTCTGAAGGGCCCTCCCACCCTCCGGCAGTTCAACATTTACCCCCAGCTTGGTATCATCTGCAAACTTGCTGATAATGTTAAAATGACATACAGGAAAAAACACTCAAAAAACAGGGCAGAAAATACAGCAGAAATATAAACATATCTTAAGACAGAAGTTGAGATCATGAACTTTTTTCACAGCACCAAAAAATTCATTTTCTTGAAACTTTTATTGGAAAGATATTTCAGTTGCAAGATTCCATCTATTGAAACTGAGAGAAAAGCCTTAGAAGTAGGGGCATTCCCATGGCTCAAGCTCCTAGCATGATGCAAATGTGATTTTGGAGTGCTTTCATTAAAGTTAATGTGTGAGGTTATTCTGGCTAGTAATTCCTCCAATTTCTCATGAATATTCTCTGCAGAGAAACAGATCTTTTTATTTTTAGTATAAAAATGTATGGCATGGGAAAGTTGTTTCCCATGCTAATCTGTGCCGTAGTGATGGAATTTCCAGTTGCAAGTGTACAAAGCTTTCATCTAAGTGCGTAATTTTCTGTGCCCACAGAAGGTAGTTCAAAAATGACACACACAAATTAAACTGGAGAAGACTCCTGACTTGTTTAATCAAAATAAACCATTTTTAGAGTTTAACCACATCAGATTTTTATTTTTTGGAAAACTGCAGTTCTGAGAGGTGATTTAACTGAAAGCCACTTTCAACAAAAATGATATTAGTTATTTTAAATCACCTTTGGTAGTGATTCAAGCTGATCTAGCTGACTTGGCCCAGAAGCTGCGTGGAAACTCCTATTGTGGAAACAAGCTATTTATGATGAAGGAAATGTCACCTGAAGGAGGACTTTCTTAAATTTATACATTAAGTAGATGAGCTGTACACACTATTCACATGTCATCAGGACTAGACAATCTGCAAGGCTGAAAAAACTCATCAGTTCTGTCAAATACTTTAAGTTGTGTACTACGCATAAAAGTAATGTTTTACTTTTATTACTTTGTACTTCAATAATGACACCTGATAATGTCAGGACATTTTTGAAAACTTCTTTTATACCTTTTAACAAGTCTCCATCATGTTGCCATTCACTCTCTGCATTAGGTCCAGTCTAAATGAGGTTGTCTAAGACAGTTTCAGGTCTATAACTTTACATGAGAGTCAATCTTGAATTTTTAAAAAGGAAACCATAATGTATTATAATACTTTATGCTATTAATGAAAACCAAATTAGGAATCTTGAGAGGGAAGTGTCTGTGGTTTTAATAGCAAGTACTGATTTTATCTGCCTACAATATGTGTTGAACATCAAGTATAGCTGAAAAATTCACCTAAGAAACAAAAGCTAGAACTAATTAACATGATTGTCTACTTCATGGGGATAGAAATTCCCACAAGATGCAATAGGAGTTCTAAATTTATTTCATTCTGAAGTGGAAAAAAAATCTCCACATTTTCTGCACCTTTTTCTACTGTATCTCAGAGTTGGAGTGTTTAGCCTCAGAGTTTTGAAATGCCATGGGCATTCTCCTTCGTTTCTGTTATTTTGGGTTGATACCACCAAGTACCAGGATCTGTAAGGCTCCAGCTCAGACCCTCATTATAGGTGAGTATCTCTTGCCTGCAGGGTGATGGAGTGTGGATAGCATTATATGTTGCCCACCATTTGCCCAGGGGGACTGCAGGGTCTAGAGACCTGATGTCCTGTTGCCCCACTCCATTTCAGGCATTGTTTCAGGAAAGATCCCAAGTGGATATTTGAAGGTCACCCACCACCTTCTATCACTTATCTGTCCCTAAACCCAACCCAGCAACTCTGCCTGAATAATGGCCCCTATGGGAGGTGATCTCACCCAGTGATAGGAGTTAGTCACTGCAACGTGCCCAGGTGATAGCAATGGATAGATTCCCGCTCCTTTGATGATTGCTGCACCAAGCCCTAAGTGAATATTCTAATTATGTTTGAGAACATTCGTTTATGAATGCTGTGGTGAAGTCACTGGAGCCTCTGAAGTTCAGGGCTGACGCGTGCAGCTGGGCCAGCAGGAAGGTCCCTGACTGGTCTGATCTCACGCCTCCCTCTCACC
The DNA here is from genome assembly GCA_013390025.1 of Pitta sordida. Classification (NCBI taxonomy): domain Eukaryota; kingdom Metazoa; phylum Chordata; class Aves; order Passeriformes; family Pittidae; genus Pitta; species Pitta sordida. Next base: position 48,023 of record WEKX01006350.1, on the reverse strand, counting down.
CACCTGTAGACACTTGATGACTCTCCAGTTTCTCTTTTGGTTCTTATAATGGATTTAATAAAGGAAGTGCTGACACAATCTTCGCTACAGCAGCAGAAGTCTTCCCCTCCAATAAGGGGAAAAGTACGAATATAAAAATGGCTTTCTTTGTTCAAACCAGATGGTTTCCCAGACTATAGTACCTAAAAAATCTTTTACTGATTCCAGTGTGTACAGTATAATAAAAGCGTTCAGGGGCCTCTAACTTCGTATAAGGTATTTTATTGTCTTTGTTCACTGGTCTGGATATTTGCCATGACAATAATTGAACCATGAAAAACACATATTTCTTTAAAGAATGTTATGGTGCAGCTTTTAAGGAGTTCCTAGTAGAGTGTAATGGAAATGATTTTCATTATTTAATGTTTTGTGGCAATTAATACAGTTGAATAAATAAAAATATTTTATATATAAGATGTATATGGTATGTAGCACTATAATTTCTTAGAGCAACTTTAAACATAACCAACATTTTCTAAACTGAAAAGGTTCGCATATAAGGAATAAATGTCTGTGTAGCTGAACATTTTTATTAGTGTATGTACAATAAATGCTGCGTTATTAGCAGCAGAAAAAAGTTATATTTTCCATTAATTATACTAATGAAGTTTAGCTAGCACATCAGGATTAAGCCGATAAAGAATTATCAGTATTAAAAAAAAAGAAACCCTCTTCAAGAGAAAGTTCAAAGGCACTCTCATAAACTTTTGCCCAGAGGAACCACACCACTGAAGCTGTTTAACTAGGGAATGCTGTGAATAATAACCATATTGGCTCCAGATACACATTTTCTTCCCCAAAACAGTAATAATGAAGAAAAGATAAACACGTCAGTGTAGCAAGGGAAAGCTTTTAGCAATCCCAGGTGTGCAGAGTTTATAAGTAAGAACAAAAAAAATGGAAAATGTGAGTAACTATTACTTTATTCCTTTAAAATTAAATTAGGCGATGTATCAGTGCAGTTTAGGGAATAGGAACAATTTTGAGGAATGTGCAAAACCACAAGATTTTTTTCAATCTGTAATTTCTGTGAAACAGTAAAGAATATATTAGGAAATCTATCATTCTACATTAAATTTTTCCTCATTTACCCTGTCACCACATCATCCCTATCAGCTCTGCCTTCCAGCTTTCAGGTACTCAGGTGCAGGCAGGGACAAGACTGTAGCACCTACAAGTCAGGAAGTGCCATCTTGACAATGTCATATTTTTACTTCCCTAGAGAAAACAAATTGAAACACGGCCTTAAATCTTACATGACAAGACAGACCACCATGGAACTGTGTTTAAAGATCCAAAGAGCAGAAGTTAACCTATATTTCATAAAGGACAGGACATTTCAGGCAGACAGCAACTTTACAGTATTTGTATTAGAGCCTGAGTAAGCAAACTTTTGGTAAACCTCCACAGCAACTTTTCCCCCTGTCATTAGCTGAATATCTTCCACAATAACATTTGCATCCACTGTGGAGGCTGGTCCTTTTGTATGTGTCATTTTGGCATGCATATGGCCTCTAGGTTGAAAGGATGAATCAAAACTGATCCAGAAAAAACTGTCTTGGAATAAACATTGAGAAATACTGATAGCTCCTCACCCCTTCCCTACCTTCTTAAAGTTGCTGTATGAGCTGAAGAGACAATGCATTTTAGAGATTGCTATGGAAGACTTTCTACAGGTGTCTGACTTTATAAAATCTTCGTATACTTCATATTCACACTCTCTCTGTCAGACATAAGCATTCTACTCTTAAAATGACGTCCTTAAATTTAGGGTCCAACTAAACTGAAGTGTGGCCTCAGTGCCTCAGCATTTCCTGCAGGTATAGAGGAATATGTGATCTGCCCTAGATGGGCCATTTGTGCCAACACTTCATTGCCTTGTTCTTGTTAGAAACTCCAAGTCTGCCAGATGAGAGGTAGGACACCAAAATACTTGTGTCAACCTGGCTGGCTAAGTGGCAACTCCTCATTACTAGCAGCAGCTCTGACACGAGACACCATATAGGCACCATAGACACTTTAGACACCTCCATGAGGATGGATGGTAAATTCAGTGGAAATCTATCTCCAATTATACAAGTATCTAATTATCTAATCAAAAGATTGGCATTTTGATGTTCATGAAAAACAAGTCTTTCAAAATGCCACAGGTGACCAATTTATAGCTTTCAGAAAATAAACTCCTAGAAATGAAACCTTCATTATTGGAGATTAAATAGGATTTTTTTTCTCACACAATTTAAAAGAAGTTCCTGCTGCTAATTTTCTTCTTAGGTACAAAAGGTCACTCTCTGAATGAAGGGTGAAACAGTTGTTTAGACAGTGCAAATGGGAGCTCTGACAGAAGAGTTAATATTTGACAATGTGGGAGACATTGATCAATGTACTTGAAAAACTTTAAATTCTGTAAGATTGCACAATTAATGTTATAAAGCTTAGTCTGCAGCATACATATTTTGGTTTGTTTGTAACATGTCGGGACTACATTTGAACTCCCATGTGAAAGAGATGCAGCCTCTTCATACGTAGTAGTATATTTTACATAATTACCAAAAAACATTTTAGTGCCATATGAATTACTATCTTCAAATAAAAATAAAGCAAACTTTACTGATATAAGGCTGTATCCATAGGAACACAGAATATAATACTCACAGAAGAGAAAGCCTGAAGCAATATCTCACTGGTTTTGCCTACAAATGCTTTCATACTGCCATGAGAGGCAAGGTTTGAACTTGAACCAGTCCCTCTTGTACTTCACTGCCTTACCTAGACAGTAGGCTCTCTGACAAAAGTATGGACTAAGAAGCAAAGATGGGCAAAACAACTGCTCTGGGAATTGATTCCCATATGGCATGTACTCACCCTGCTCTCCCTCCTGAGGAGCTAGACCCCAGCCACATCCCAAGACAGGTAACACCTGTCTGGACAGGACACTAGGGGCCAGAATTCAACTGTACTTGTAAAGAAAAATAGATATTTTATAAACCTCACTTGACACATTCCTACATGGATACCACCTGCATTCATAATGTCACCTACTTGGATGTTTAGTAAATGTTATCAAACCTCCACTCCTATAGGCATTTTGAAACTGTTTCTAGTTTTATTTTCTTATTTTCTCTATATATCATCTGGGATGTAAAATTAAGTCCCATCTTATGTGCCTTAACATTGTGATCAATACATTTTACATCACCAGTCCTTTTAGTTTAAAAATTCTGTCTTTTCTAAGCAAAAACCTGTGTCTCTGAAACAAGATGTAAAAAACCATACGCCAATAACTTTTTGAATTTTTATGAAACTCTCAATTTTAGTGTTCTGTGTCAGAATAAAAGCTAGTTCAGCAATTGCATATCATTACTTAAAAACAGGATTTTTGCTGTAAGTGTTCACCTAGAAGGTCTGAAACCCCATGGAATTATATCAAGCAGGTTACTAGTCTTCCTACTGTCAATTTTAGCTGACATAATAATCCATCTATCCCTTGGCTGCACTACGGTACAGCAACTGCCGTGTATTAATCAGGTGGATAGGATGGGATTTTTTTATTTTTTTAAGAAGAGAGTGTGGGAAAATGCACTTCTCCAAATTTAGCTGCAGAAGTCTGATTCAATGTGGATGGGCATCAAATTGTGCTTTCTGGAAAATATTAATTTATTTTGAATATCCATTTTATAGTTTATTTCACAATAAACAGAAAATGGAAAGAAAATATTATCATTTTTTTCTGATTAATATTTTAAAGATGTGACCTACTTCTTGTGGTGGTTAGTTAGGAAGATGACACCTTAGTAATGCTCCACAATGAGTACTCATTTACAGAATTCCTTCTTTTATCTATAATTTGAATACCATTACTTGAGACAAGGAAGGGAGGGAGGGAGGGAGGCAGGAAGGCAGGAAGGCAGGAAGGAAGGAAGGCAGGAAGGCAGGAAGGCAGGAAGGCAGGAAGGCAGGAAGGAAGGAAGGCAGGAAGGAAGGAAGGAAGGAAGGAAGGCAGGAAGGCAGGAAGGCAGGAAGGCAGGAAGGCAGGAAGGCAGGAAGGCAGGAAGGAAGGAAGGAAGGAAGGAAGGAAGGAAGGAAGGAAGGAAGGAAGGAAGGAAGGAAGGAAGGAAGGAAGGAAGGAAAAGTCACATTTACATTGAGGGGAATTGTCATCTACAGATGAAGTCTTACTGTGCTACAATTCAGTTTAACTCAAATGAAGTCAATGTTTGTTGCAAAGTCTTTGATATAAACAAAAGAAACTCCACAATTTTTCATGTTTGCAAATGACTAACATTATATTCACCAAATACAATTTACTTCTGCTGATATAAACAGACATTAGAATATTCTATTTCCCCTGAGACCTGCAAGGCCCTTTTTGTAACAAATAATTTGTTTATCTCGCATTTTCAATTTCCGAATTCTGTATGTTCTTAATAATATCACAGTAAGATTTTAGGAAACATTTAAATGAAAGTTCTAATAAAGACATTTAAAATCAATATATTCAGTGAAACATAGTTTCTTTAAAATTCTCAGCCTACCAGAGTAAATTTTACCCTATTCCCTTGTTCATCCAGTCTGTAGTGTCAAAATAAATGCCACTGTAATGGATTTTTAACACCCAAAGGGCTGTGGGCTTCAGGCAATATGTGGCTAATAACTTACTGTGCCAATAGCAATCTTAGTATGCAGTAGAAAGAATGCATTAAGAGGAAAAACAAAAGACATATATATATATATATATAGTATTGACAATGCTGTTTGCTCTACTGAAGTCTCTGTCTACATGCAAAAACTGAGTGATTCTTTCAGGTGCTCTTCCAAGGCAAACTCACCAACAATGCAGGGACAGTGGAAAAGAAGGCTGCTCCTCTGACTGATCAGTTGTTTTTTCTGTCCTATATTCAGCTGTAGGTGACTTCTGTGCTGTTTAGAGCTGACATTGAGTCCCTTCAACAAACCTGGGTAATGTGAGCCACATTTCTTCATTCCGATCCCTTCTTTGTGTGTATATCAAAGTAATTTAGAGTTGTGCTTATTAATATATCACAGCCTGTCAAAGAACTGGCCTAGAGGGAGGCTGTGCTGCTTTCTAAGAATTTTTCTTCTTAGCTGTAATAGAGAAAGAAAGAGTGACACTGAGAGCCAGCTGTCAAAAATGAGAGCCTGCGTTACACTTGACTTTCTCGCAAGTGTCAAGACACGTTGAGATACCTAAGCAGAAATGCTAAGTATGCATGCCCTGCTACTGCCAAGCACACCGAGGAAAGAAAAGCAAGCAGGTGTGGTAGCTCTCTACAGTGGAGTTCAACAGAGTTTTCCAGACTGTAGAGCAGAGCTAGCAGGCTTTGAGCTGCCTGGCTCACAGCCTGATCGGTATGCAGTGGTTCACACTGCCCACTTTTGGGGTGTTCACTGTGCCTGTACAGTTCCCATTGTCCTCAATCGTTAATGCACATATTTTCACAACAATCCTGTAGAGTGAAGAGGTGCAATTAAGTTTGTTTTGCAAACAGGAGCTAAGTCACAGGCAAATGACTGAACTCTAGGTTTCAGGTGCTTAGTTAGGATTTTGCCAAGTGTCCTAGAGGAACTGGAGTTAAAATCTGCTCTTCCATGCCATCACTCTTTACTTACAGTACAAAATTTTGTCTCTCATTCAGCATCCGGAAATAGAAAGACTGGAGAAAAGGTACATTCAAATACCTTTCCATATTTAATCCTAATTGTACTACTCCCTTTTGATAAATATTCATGCCAATGCACTTTTGTTCATGTAAGTTACTGACTTTCCAAGAATAGCAATATTTAGAGTGAAATATGTTATTGAGATATGAAGGGGAGTTTAAATTTCTGACTAAAATTTTTTTCTAAATATTTCTGACAACATTGTGAAGGAAAAGGTGTTTAGCAAACTAATTGTATTTCTATTCTGTTAAATGTATATTCTATTTCTGTAATAAACATTCTTAAAACTCTTTGAGTTTGATTTCAAAGATAAATTGAATTGCTGAGTTATTTTTTCCATTCATAATACAGGAACATGAATGTTTTTTTGAAAATATATGGGGGAGGCTTTTATTTGAGAAGTTGCTGGAAGCCTCCCTCAGAGCTGGCAGAGCTAATGCTAACCGGCTTCTGGCTGGACCCACTGTCGGGCAAGGCCAGACCAATCAGGAGAGATAGAGACGCCTCTGTGATAACATATTTAAGAAGGGAAAAAAAAAAAGTTGGAACAGGAAGAAGAAGACATGGCTGCCGGAGAAGACCCATGAGAAGTTGTAACAGCAATGCAGGCACCAAGACCAGGGCCGAAGGAAGGGGAGGAGGTGTTCCAGGCGTCTCCCTGCACCTTGTGGTGATGACCATGTTGAAGCAGGCTGTCCCCCTGCAGCCCATGGAATGGAGAGAATACAGGGATGCAGAGATCCATGCGGGAGCAGGTGAAATCGCAGATCCTGGTGGAAAGCCAGGAAATCTCGCAGATCCCTGAAACTGAATTGCGAGAAATTTTCCTAGCAAATCCACAAGGTCATAATGGAGAGGTCATAATGCATCGGGGATATACTGTATTTTTTTTTTCTCAGACTTTTTCTGGTGTTTTTCAGAGATTCTACTGGATAAATATCCCATGTAGAGACTGTGTACTGTCCTAGGAGTCGGTAATATTCATGCTTTACAACTTTTTAGANTCGTGAGAGAGAGAGAACTTTATGGAAGGGCAGAGAGATGGTTCCTACCCTGGATCTGGTCAGATAATACCAACTTGCCTGGTTTACCCCTACCCTATGTTCCCCCTTTGTCTCCTGGTGAAAAAGGGAATATTACATCTGTTGTAAGAGAAGGAGGGGTGGGGGAGAAAGGTTGCCTTCTAAATGATGCTTCCTTTGCAGTTCTGATCTTGCTAGTTAGCAAATAAGCCTTTTATATTCTTTACTTGTAGTTGCCTTGCTTTTTACCTGCAACCAGTTTTATTTTCCAGTTTATTTTCTAGTTTTTCTCCTCCAGGAGAGGTTGTGGTGTATCTCTGGCATCCAGCCAGGGTCAAACTACGACAAATAATAATAATATCCTCAAAAAATTAAAAAAAGGATAGAGCAATAGATTTAAATCAAAAAAACCCACCAAGTCTAGTAGATTTTGTGGTCTGTAATATCTTTAGAAATAATCCATTATTAAATGGCTCTCATATAACCAAAAACCATGAAAACAGTCATGTAAATTAAGAACCAGAACTTTCCAAACTATGTTTTGTAGAAGCACTTTTATATTAGAGTTATATGAAAGAATTTCATTTCACATATCTGTGCTTCATCAGAAAAAATTTAAAACTATATAGAACCTACTTTGCCAGTACACTCCTGAAAACATGACAGGTCCACAATATATATTTTTTTCATGAACAAGCGAATGTTTTTCAAAAAGTAAGGAGACAGAAAATTGGGAGTGTGCCTGAATCCAGGAAGGTCATAACTGATAGAAATACTTCCATGTTATCAAAGAAATTCTCTAAAAGTGCCAGACTATCTTCTTTTAACTCAGAAATCACTAACCAAGAGAGTTTCTCAGTTTTCCTATTTGTGAACTCCTTTATTTTTTTTTAATCCAGAGAGGTTCAGAAAAGTTTGTCTAAGTGTGAGATAAATATAAAATAATTAGGTGTGAAGCAAGAAACCAATCTACGGACTCTGATTTTAATAGAACAATCATCCAGCACAATGATCAGGAAGAGGAAAATCATCGAAACCATCAGTCCACAGCATAAAAGCAGTATAAAAGGCAAACAGGGCAGATGATTGTTAGATCACACACAGAATTTAAAGCAGCAGAGGTTTTTATAGCACACGCTTATTTTGCCATAATTGGAAGCAGTATTAAACTGCATGGGTGGCAGATACCTGTGAATAGTCTAAAACATTTTGTTAGAGAAAGTGGGAAAGAATAACGTGATTTTGGGTGAAGACACACCTTTTTCCCATTGCACAGTACCTAGTACAATAAATTCGTGGAATGCTAAGCTCTACTGTCTCACAAATCATTAAGACGATTAAAGTCAAAGAGCTTACTGAAAAATGATCAAAAATTTAAGAACACAATTGCAGAAAAATACTAAAATTGTGGCTTGTTTGGTTTCATTTGTTTGTTTGTTTTAATATTTTAGACATATATGTGTTCAAAGAATGTAGCATCGCTCAAACTATATAGTAAAATCCCTGTTCTGAGCAAGTCTGAGCATTTTGCCAATGATTCAGATCAAGACCTTGACCCAGTAAGGCCAGGACTATACTGGCAGAATCCCCTGAACAACCACTACCAATTAAATTGCATTAAAAAGGTTGTTATTCAGGCTATTTCTGACCTTCACTGGGGTTATTCCAAATTCATATCAGCAAGGTCAACTTTTCCTATTCAAAAGCAAGAATGAAGCAGAAATTCAGAAGTAATACTGGAGAATGTGAAGGTGCTTGATTTGATATCAACCAAGAAAAGGAGATAATTAGGTTTCATGGGTCAGAGTGTATGAAACAGCAATTATACCTTCACTGCTAAGGTGGAGTTGTCACAAAATCTAAGCTGCTGCAACATTTTCTTTTCCATCTGCAGAATACTCCTCACAGAAAGGCAGATACAACTGAGAGGGACCTGCTCAGTCCAGTTTCTTATAGAGCTTTCCAGCATAGCCTCTAAAATGTCACTCTGCTTCACGTACTTTTAAATTTTCCTAGTCACAGTTTGTCACGGAACTACTCTGGGTGTTTAAGCTCTGTCCTTAGTAATATGTATAATAGTCATATTCCATCAGATGACTTTTGAAGGTTCATGCTAATATAACCTCTCTTTTGTAAACCAAGCCAAATATTTTTTCTCATGACTGAGAAGCAAAAGAGGTTTTTGAAAAAAAATTAAGCAAATAATGAAACAAATAAATAAACTGAGGATGCATGTGTGAATTTAAAATATTTATCTACATTTTCTCATGAACTTCCATTAATGTCTCATTCACACAATCTCGTATACCATGATGGATTTTGATATTGTTACGTTAATTAAGTTGAAATAAAATTAAAATATAGTGTCTGTTTGGGAGAAGTAGGAAATACTGAAGTCTACATTTTAAAAGGAATAAAAACACTGCAGGTGTTACAGTGCTGGATTTTGATAACTCATGTATTTGTTGTCTGTAAACTTCCTTTGAATAGGCCTTCTCCGAAGGAAATACACTATTTTGCCTCTGAAATAAAGCAGTCTCTCATTTACTATGAACTTCAACAATAAACTCAAAAAGTACAAATAATGTAACTTTTAAAAAAATAAACTCTCCTAACTATTCAGTAGAACATTTAAATAGTCCTTGTATTTAATCCTTAGGCTGAAGTAATACTAGTGTAGTAATGAACCAACTCATAATTTACACACTTAAAAGAAAATTCTATGCATGCAGACTCTGAAAGTTATTTCTCAGGTCTGCAGAGTTCCAACTAATAAAATTGATTAAAAGAAATGGAAGTTTCTAAGCTTTATCACTGGGAATGTAAGAGAGTTTAACACCTAAATATGCTACCTCAATAAAACTACCCAAATACGAAAATCTGCTTTTTAAGAAATAATAATAACATTAAACATGAAGAAAAATATTCCAGAAGGAGATTTTTGTACTATCTGCTTAGTTTATTTGTGTGGGGTTTTTTTATTCTGAAGGTTTACATTCAGCTAATATAGTATTAATATTGGCAGACAACACTTTTTTTTTCTCTTTATCAAATATTTTTTACTAGTGGCCTGTGAAATCTCCCTGAAAGTATAGAATCATTAAATAAATTTGTTTAAAGTTTGTCTCCGTTTTATATAACTTAGTAGAAACCTCCAAGGTTATCAAATATGTCAAATCTTGTGATTATTATTCTAAGACCCAACACTAACAATACAAAAATCTCTTTTGGGAAATGGCTTATGCTGGATGTATTGTACTCAGAACTTACACCAGAAAGAAGAAAATATTTCCGAAACACTTGTTTAACCTTTTGTAAGATCCCAAACTAAATCATAGTAACCTTAAGAGAAAAAAATCTTAACAAATCCTTTGCAGAAAAAAACATTTACTGATTATGTACTAGTGCTCGGGTTTTTCCTGTGTAAATTTTAACAGGTATAGCCCAGAATTTCATTCAAGAACTTTTTCCTAAAAAAAGAAGGTGTACATTGAAGGATGAATAATGTTCCTGATCTAGAAATGGAAAGTAGTTTGCAGTTCACTATGAATCAAGAACACTCGGCAAAAAGTATTAGTCAGATGCAGAGCAGAGCAATCTAAATATAATCCAAGAAAAATGATTGGTGGTGAGTTGTTTTTATGATTTTGGGTTTTTGGTGTAACAGCCCACTATCTGATTGATGTTGTTCCTATTCTATGTAGCTACTGTGAGGGAGAGAAAGTAATGTAACTCAAGAAGAAGGCAAAACATCCCCTCCAACCAGGGGATTTTCTTCTTGTTTATTACAGTTCCATGGTTCCTAGCACCTTCAAGATCACAAAGTAGTTGAAATAAGAAAATTGTCTGTAGTTACATAACCCATTCCAGTGAAAGCAGAACAGCAGACACTCAGCAGCAATCAATCTGTTGCTGTACGTTATCAAAGACTGGTGTTTCATTTTCTCTGCTCTGCTGCAACTCTTGATTGCTCTATCAGGTATTTAGTTTTCAGGCTTTATCAGGTATTTAGTTTTCTTTTTTTTCCCCTGCTTTGTTCCGATAGTCTCTATGGTCTTTTCCAATCTTACTGATTGTGTGATTGTGTGATTCTGTGATTTTTCTTCATGAAATGTTCTAAAAATTCCTATGCACTGATCTGAGCATAGCAATAAATGAGATCATGCCAGTCAACATAGGCAGTTCAGTAAAATATCTTAGCAAACCAACCAATGGAATTGAATTACACTAGTAATTAGATGACATTTGATTTGACTCCCACAGACAAGAGAATCCCCCACCAAAACACCAAAATCTTCATACTAACCACATCATTATCTACATTGTGCTGTGCAAATAGTTGACTAGAAAAACAGTTTTGTAAATCAAAGTATGAATTAACTGCTTACAAAAATTCTGAAATATAAAAATAAAAACATGAAAAAGGATTTTTAAAATCATTATCTTGATAAATATTCCTCTGATTGAATCAGTAAAATTCTTACATGCAATATAAATAGGGAAGTAATGCATTTATGGCAAAGATCAGAAGACACATTTCATCTAAGAAATTGGTAAAATTCATACCATTCAAAAGAGTAAAATTCTTAGTTCTATGGAGTGTGTCTGACAGTAAGATTTTAAAAGATCTAAGTGTATGACCTTTCTTTAATAAGCAGTCTATTTCAAATGTGCACATCTGGTTTATGTTCCTAAACCTCTGGCCTTTAAAACTTTTATTCCCAATTCACACAAAATACCATTCAGGATTGCTTGACATGTTGACCTTCCCTGTAGGTGGCTGGCAGAATAAACCGATTAAATAGATTCAGGAATTTAGCATATATACAACAAGTTAACACTTGTATCCTGGAACCATTAGTAAACACACTTCCTGTTTCTCTATACTTTCTACTAGAGATACGGAGTTGAACTGAGACCAAAAAAAATCCACTTTGTATAAATAAAGAAGGCATTTCTTAATTTTCATGTCAGAAAAGTTTTCATTATATTGTCACATTTTGTCAGACATAAAGCAGCATAAATCAGAAAAAATCCAATAATTACAGCATTAAATGTCATTATGGTTTCACATAGATTGAGGCACTGAAGAGGTGGACAGGATAGGTACATAAATTCAAATGGCCAGTAAATATTTAACAAGCTCCTTTGTACTAGGTAAAGTTAAAAATTAAGTGGTGTATGGGCTGGGAAATTTTCATTTTTTTCATCATAACATTAATAGCAGGTTCATTGTTATTTGTGTAGAGTGTAATTCTTTTTGACTTTGCCTTCCATTTGCCTTGAGGACAAGCCAGTGTAAAACTGTTCAGCACACTGCACCATGCATAACAGGTAATCTGTCTAATTAAGGGCTGGAAGGATGTTCAAAGTAAAATATTGAAGAGCTTCCATAACCTCACTTTCACCCTCCCTGTGTACCGCAGCTCCTGAGACTCAGAGATACCCTAGCCATTAACTCAAGTGTTTACACTCTAAACTCAAATTCTTCTTTGCCAGAATGGTTCATTTCACACTTTACAGGTCTGTTTTCTCATTTACAGGCAGAAAGCAATTTATCAAATTTTTATATTACATTTCTCAGCTTGTTCCAATATGGGATGATAAAATATATGCTTGGAAATTCAAAATGCAAAGGCATATTGTGACTTCATCCAGGGACCTAATAAGATTTATATCCACCTTTTTGTGTCTGTGTGTGTTCATTTGGTGCATTTCAATGAATTATTAATTATGACCAACAATAAAATATTATTTTGCTCTGATGCACAGCAAAAGGAAAGACACCCAAGAGAAAAGCATCTGACAGCTCAAAGTAGATATGGCCAAAGCATGCTCACAAGTTTCTCATCAAGTATGGCATGACATGCATCTGCCCAACAAATGAACCAGACTGATTGAGCCTTTCTGAGGGTACAGATGTAATCTTTGGGGAGGTAAAGTCAAGATTTATTATGTATTGGGAGGCACTGATTTGATTTTTTTTTATAAGCATCCAAAGGTATGATAGTGAACATCAAAAGATCTCATTCTATCTTCCACACTTTTCTTTAAAGATTGACATATAGGATGGAAATATATGGTAGCCTTCCTGTTCTGAAGCTGACAGAAGTCAGATTCAAAGCTGCATGTAATTAGCTTTTACTTAGGAGATTTAAATAGTACTTAAACTTAGCATTATGTAACTGTTATAAATATGTTATTATCTGCTGAAGAATTTGTTTTCATTTCACTTTGATTTTCCTAGTTTATCTTAACTTTAACACAAGCTTTCAGAATATAATATTCTTGATACATATGCCACACGTTATTCTCATTTAGGTTACACCTTAGTCTTTAGCATAATGAAAAAATACGATTCTTTATATATGTCAGCAACATAGTATGCATTAACATTCTTTCCACATTACTTACTAATGAATGTCATATAGCAAAAAACCTCCAAATGTTCCTTTACTTTCAAGGTCATTATAAGAAGTGTTTTTGAAACTGCAATGAACAAATGTGAAAAGCAAATGAAGTTTCTCTCCCTTACAGCTATCTAGAGAGTCAAAGAACATCTTGTAAAATATTCAGAGAAAATGTCAAGTTAAAACATTTTGTGTCTAAAAGCAATAAATTTGGACTAAATTATTTCTGATTTTCTTTTAAAGAGAGTATTCAGATTTGTTTTGGTCTTTGCCATGGTATAAACAACTTACACAAGATAACACTGTGCCCCCCACATTAAGCTGCACTTTCAAGCCAACTATTTTCCCTTTGTAGACTCTTCAATACAACTTGAAGCCTATCAGAAACATATGCAATGTGCTAAATAGACATAATTGAAGAATATAGCAAGCATTTTACATATTCCTGAAAAATCACATTTTATTGTATAAGAAATTATATGTTTCATACTTATAAAGGATTACTAAAAATGATAAGAAATCTACTTTGAAAACATCATACCAAAACCTACTTTAATGCTTGTTTCAAGGAAAAGTGAGTGCTAATGGATATTGACAGGCTGATCCTGTCTATAATAGCATTAAGCATACCAAACTCTTTTTCACACCACACTGTCCCCAAGGGATCATCAACCTATAGGTTAAAAGCCCCAGCCTTTGACCTTTCTATAGTTAACTATCTGTCAGTTGATTGTTAGCAAGGCTACCAGCAAGCATCTCTTCTCTGTTTATATTAATTACAAATGCTAGTTTTAGGTAAGACCAATTCACAACCTACATGCTCTAAGTTTTGAGGCTTCCATGTGATTTCTTTTTCAGCTGCTACTGTACATTAAAAATAAGGATCCGGTCTGAGATGCTATCTACTCTTTCTTTGGTCATGACTTTCCACTTTCTTCTTTAATGATTAACTTTCATAACACAACTGAGTCTCACTACTTTTTTTCCTCCTACATCTTGAGGAGCTCACAGGGAAATATCTGGAAAAACAATTACATTTAATATTTTTATTTTATTTAAAGGGAACACTGTCAAACTGATACTCTCAAATAATACCTGGACGTAAGTTAAATATTCATCTGTATCTTCCATATTCACAGAATCACAGAATCACAGAATACTATGAGTTGGAAGGGACTCACAAGGATCATCTAGTCCAACTCACCAGCTAATGCCCATACAGAGACCGAACGCACACCGCAGAGTGGTGAACATAAACCTAGTTCCCTCACAGGCACACAGGCCACTCCGAGCCAGGAGGGACCTACAGGATCATCCAGCCCAACACCCCCCCAGCTAGACCATGTCACTAAGCTCCTCATCCAGTCTTCTCTTAAACACCTCCAGGGACGGCAACTCCACCACCTCCCTGGGCAGTCCATTTCAATAAGCGATCACTCTCTCTGTGAAAAACCTCTTCCCTACATTCAGTCTAAACCTCCCNTTGCGTGTCATTCTTTGAACAACCCGAATCACAAAATTCACCAGCAAAAACTTGGTCACATCTCATGCCTACATGCATGGTAGGCACTTACAGATTTAATATAAAATATTTCTTCTAGAGAGCAGGATGTAAAGTTTTACTGTGTGACCTGAGAACCTCACAGTTGTCCGCTCCCTTCAAAGCTCAAGCCCAGGTGGCATTGCAGAGTACTAAAACTCTTTTGGGTCAGGGAGTTGTTATGGGGCTTCCTGTGTAGGAAGGGCAAACCTCTACATGAGTGTTATTTACTCCTTCTCTACTTGAGAGCCCAAATCCCCAGTGGCACATGAGCCAGGCTCCCCTGTGCTTATAGATGCATTTCAATGCCCTTATACAGCCTCACGGAGGGAGGGGAACTGTTGGCTCCTTCACTGGTGATTGCAGAAGATTAATGAAGTAACTGAAAAAGGCAGATCTATGCCTCTGCTCTTGTCCTTCATGGATGTGATAGGAAAGGAATAATTATAGTAGTAAAAGTGGCACGACGCACAGGTGAAGTTTCTCAGTGTCTCTAATGTGCCTGTGCTGAGTCAGGCACAGTCTGATTCTTGGTGGGATTAGACAGATTTTTCCATTTCACTGAAATGTTACTAAAAGAATGCTGACATACTACACACATTCAATACATGCAGATCCTGCCCCATAATAAAACAGTAAGCTCAAAAAGAAATATAAAGCTTTATCCCTGTTATCTTCTCAGAAGCAATACCCAGCTTTTCCATATCCCAATTTTCAAAACGTTAACAGTTTCCTCTAATTCCTCTTTCTTTCCAGGGAGCAAATGCTCAGAAGAAATGAACTTCTATGATGGTAAATTGAGATCTAGTGACTAATAGCTAATTGTTATTGCAATTCTTGACCTGATCTATACTGCTGGAAACCAAATCTCAGTCTCCAGAGTGTAACCAGATATACCCAGATATACTCCAGGCAGCCCTGGAGTTTATATAGCCAGTGTATTAACAACTGAGCAACTTCAAAATTGTTGTCTTAATGAACAACCTTAGATCTAATAAATTCCAATGCTAAAACTAGGTGAACACACAATTATTTTCATTTGAACTGACAGAATTGAAAATAAGACATTTCTCTTCTATTAGTTTATTCAGGGTGAAGAATGGCATTAGAAAATTAGAGGAAACCTTCTCATTGGTTATTTTTTCAGCAGCTTCAAGCTGTTAACAGTTCCATTGTCCCCAGGTATGGGGTGGTGCACGTTACAGCTAAATGATTAGTTTAGAGGCTCTTGACATACAGAGTTTTTCTGTTCCCCAGTATCAACTGTGAAAATGTATTTCCAAGCAATTAAACCTCATCTCCTGCTGGCTTGGGAGCCAGGAACCTTCAAATTTCAATTCAAATTCTTCAACACCTACTACTGCTGAAAAAAAAATATAATTCAGTTTGTTAGAATCACAAAGAAATCTATTGATATGTTTGAGTCTAAAGAGGAAAATGAAAGGCCTGGGTGAAATGTAGCTAACATTGTACATAAAACATATGAAAAAAGTATTCACTTTTATTTGTACTGTTTTGGAACTTGGAGCACACATACACATTAGCATGTACAGTTGAAAGAGAGGGGTGCAGTACAAAAAGGTAGGAAGAGAGAATTAATAGCTGACTCTTACCCCCAGCCCTAAAGACTCTCTAACTACTGTATATAGTTTTTAAAGGAAGGGACCACTATTTACAAATGCTTAGTTAGTAGTTCAGATGCCAAATGCAGAATTAATCATAAGGTTATTGTGTGGCACAGGTCAACTAGGTGGCCTACAACCACGGTTTTTCTGTGGAGAGAGTGTCAGACAGCTCAAAGGGAGGAGGGCAGATAGCATCACTTTCGCCAAAATTGCCAGCTCCTCTCTGCAGGTGCTGGAGAGCTGAGTATTGAAGTTAATTTCTAATTGTTTTTAAAGCATATTCATGGTCCATTGCAAAGGGCAGATTGTAGGAACACAAACGAGCATAAGGATATGCTAATGATATCTCTCTCTATTGTTCTATTTGCTACTGGATTTCTTGGATGATGCTTTCTCATTTATTTTAACTCTAGCATGTATTCCAGTACCTTTTATACTAGTAATACAAATAACTGGAGAAACATCCCTTGATTATGTTGATTACACATGCTAAGAGAAAAATGGCAAAAGCTTTCTATCAAATGCCACAGTAAGGACCAAGACTTTACATTGGGCAGATGTAGTTGCTGCCTGCAATATTCTCTTTATTGCTGCTTATGGTATGTAGTTAATAGTTTTCAGCTTACATAAAACATAATCAATCATGCTGACCAATATTTAGCCTGATTGTGATACAATTTAGAAGAGTTTGATGTGGAGATGTATATTAATTTACATTGTAAGTACAAGCTACTTGAATAAAGGAAATATAATAAAAAAGACTTAACTGTTCACGTATATTTGTAAGAACTCAGCTCAAGTAAGAGGAGTACTACTTCTGGTCTGGATGTTCTGGTGAGCATGAAGGTCTGTGATCTGAAAAAAGAAGGCAACTATGTGGTTCTACCCCAACGTTTGCAAAAATTACTGGATGTTCATTGCTTCCCAGCATTTGTATTTTTAACTCTTATAGGAGTACCAAAAGCCACTTACTACATAATTACTTAATTTTGCAGTGTTTCATTGATGCAGTG
This sequence comes from Pitta sordida, assembly GCA_013390025.1. Lineage (NCBI taxonomy): Eukaryota > Metazoa > Chordata > Aves > Passeriformes > Pittidae > Pitta > Pitta sordida. The sequence continues at coordinate 30,692 of WEKX01006350.1, read as the reverse complement.
AGGGAGTAGTGTCGGCTTAAGAAGTAGCCTGAATGTTTGGGGCACAAAAGCACCCACCCAGTTTCTCTGCATTTCTGCTGCAACTTTGGACTTGGAGTCATGAGGATGACTGGATGTCTTTTTGCCAGCAACAGTCATCTTACTTGCTAGAGTCATCAGCAAGACTTAGTAATATGAAGTAAAAGCCTTTTAATTAACATTTCTGTTCTCATTAAAATCACTGAAAACTTGGACTTCCTACATGGAACTGATATCAGGCTTTAATTGCAATTAACATATAAGTACCCCCCTATATGTTTTTAAACTGCAATAATTTCCATACTTTTATCATATTATAAACTGGCCAATGACTGCCTGTAATATAATTGAATTGAATATATGTAGTTAAAGCTTTATATACTTTCTAAAGCGTATAACTTAATAACATGTTACGTTCATGTTAGCGGAAGAATTATGTTTTACTCCCTCAGACTTTTTATTTTAATACTTTATCTGACTTCCCCAGATATCAAGAGAAAGTAACAATTAGAATTGGATAAATACAGCAAACATATTTATAAGAATATTCTTTTGATCTTAAAGCAATTAATTTAAATTGTTTACACACTGCTTTTGTGATTACTTTCCACAAATATTATAGGTAATGAATTTATGGAAAAGAACATACAGAAAATTAGCTACTCACATATCCCTATTGTACAAACATATTTTAATTTAAAGTGTAAGTGTTTGGCTCTAAAGTTTCATAGATAAATATATCTAACAAAGGAATAGGAGTATACTTTGACCTTTTTGACAGATCTCATTGTGGTAGGTATATGCTGGCTGTTGCTAATCAAACTTTTCTGATTTTTACCTAGAAACTAGCAATAGAGCTTCACCATAACTTTTCTGGATGCGAACATGCAAGGAAGACAGTCAGAACAGAGACCTTTTGTGTCAAGGAAAAAAATAAATAAAATGTATTCTGAAAGCAGATGACTTGTTCAGCCTGGGGAAGAGGAGGCTAAGAGGCANTACTGTGATACTGTGTGATACTGTGATGCTGTGACTTTTTTTCCACGATTTTCTATTTTTTCATTTTCTTCTTCTGCAGTGGCTTACACACATTAAACTCCACAGAATCTCATGTGGGTCTTCAGATATATTTTCCTTCACAGTGTTTCCTGGCTGTCTACACACTTCCAGGAAGCTTCTCCTTTTTAAACAAACTAGGTAACTTTCAGGTGAGGGAGTGTTTCTGCCTCCAGCAAGATACCTGGATTGCAACTGCCAGGATGAAAGGGGCAGATGACCTTTCAGAACACTGCTTAATTCTGTGTTTTTAATAAGACTGATGACACACAGTACTCAGGCAACAAGTGAAAACAAATGATTTAGACTCTACCATCCATCCTCAAAATACATCAGCAGTAGTTCATTTCTCCTGGCAAGCAAGTTGATTATTATCTTCAGATATGTTCTTTGTTCCTTTACCCAATTTGGAAGGGAAGGACTTATCATTGGTGGCCAAACTTTCACAACCTTTGTAATTCTTTTTGTTTAGTTCCATGTTGTTTTGACACTCTTTAGTCAGCCTCTGCTGCCAGTCTTTTTAAAGTCTTTTGTTTGTCGTGATGCTTATGGCCTACAGGAGACCAGTACAATATATCTTACATTCCTTGGGATGAATTTTTTTTATATTTTCCTGACTTCTATATTTATCTTTCCAGACTATTTTTGCAGATGAGTATTTACATATATTTTATGTTTAAACAAGGAAGTTTTAATGCCATACAGTCCAAATTTAAATTACTGGTAAATATAGATAATTTAGCTTTGTAGATAAGGTATGTCTCTTGGTTGAATATTATATAGATCATGCCTGGCTTTCGCTTTTCTCACTTGGAGGTGACTCTTTCTTTGCTAATAATACTGGCAAAATGCATAAAATACCAAATATTTTTAATATCTATTCCAAACTCTGTAGTTGGAGTGATTGATGATATACAATCAAGGGTCCAGAATTTTCTAAAATATACTATCTCTCGCACCTCTGAGACACTCATAGAGACACTTTATCAACACAAAATAGGCAAGTTTCAATAGGGAAATAATGTGGTCAGATTTCATTAAAGAAAGCCCAGAACTAACTAAAAGTTTGTAGTTTGACTGTAATCTGATGTATTCTTATGTCTGGATGAAAAAGAAACAAGAAATGAAAGTGATAGGGAATCAGAAATAGTCACGTGGAAAATGTGAAGAAATAATTATTTTCATTACATTTAATTACAATCGCAGAAATACATTTAAAAATGAAAATTTTTAAGTATACAATGAGATGAGACACATTAATCTAATTGCGGAAGAAGACAGATAGTCTGGAAAAAATGTACTTACCGAGAAATAATGAAACTGGGTCAAATCTCCTCTAACCAATTAGGTCTATGATTTTCATTCAAGCTGCTCTGCAGGAAAAAAATCACAGCTAATTTTTATGACTAGTGCTCATGCCTACACTTTGCATATGTATCATGATGTATGCAGTGACCCATGAACTAGAAAGTAGCACACAAGTAGACACTCAGATTTACATTGTAAGCAGGAAGTGAAATAGGAAGAGTACCTTGGATGTGCCTATGTGCTCATTTATGTGTCACTCAAAACCTAACTCAAGTACAGCCTATTTTAGCTTTACAACTTGATGAGAATGAAGGAAGCACTTGGAATGTAGCTGCTTGATTTCCTCAGCTACACTCCCTTCCCACTCCAGTGATGTAGTCTGTATAAACTAAAACATGAATTTCTGTAATAAGCCCTCAGAATCCTTTCAAAGTTACGAGGGAGGAAGACAAGTAATTATCTCAAAGCTGCATTATAGTGAACTATAATAATGTAAATTTGTCATTTGTGACCCATACTGAATTCTTCCTAGTCTTTGAAAAGTCATGTGAAGGAAAATGTTTTCATCAGCAAATATTACTCACACTGAGAAATGCAGTTCTCTTTGACTATACTCTTGTTCATCTAGTGAGCTACTGCTGATTATCAAGTATGATATAAATTCACATTTCCTCTAACCAGCTGCACTCTATTGCGTACAGACAAGCCTTGAGATGTTACTGTGTGTGATGTAAGGACCTGGCAAACCTTCATAACGTCTTTAAGGCTTTTTTGCCTTTTTTGTCATGTAACATTTAACAATAGTAGCTTAATCATTCTTAACTTCTTGATATTTATGGCAAGAATATTATCTCTGATAGACTCATTTGGTGTTAATATGGCTGCAATAGAACTTTAGTAGAATTTCTATTGAAATTCAGAATTAATTACCTGGCCTATTACTTTGAAGGTATTACTCTGTTATGTAGAACCTGTTCTTATAGCTTTTACCTGAACAAAACTTAATGAACTTCCATAGAGTAAATAGGGTGTAAAATGCATTCATATTGGCCCCAGTTAGGACAAATGTGGCAGAAAGTGACCCAACAATTGGTGGGAATGTGAGTTCTAAGGCAATTATAAATTACTCCAGTTTCTGAAGTCAGGTCCCCAAAGAATGTGCTGCCTTTCAGATGTTGTAGTCATTTGTAACTATGCTCAAGAGGAAGGAGAAAAGTATAGACAAAGTGAAGTAATTTATCTCATAGAGGAGGATTATTAATTGAGGTCCTTTTCACCTAAAAAATTCTTGATTGCACTTAAAATTCAACTATAGCCAAAAGATGTGAAGTTATTAAATAAAAGATTAATAATCAGTCCTTCAAATCTCCATGGAACAAACGAAAAAGACCACAGCAAGTGATCTACTTAGTCAGAAGCTGTTTGCTGACCTTCTTAACAGACTGGAAACTCTCCAATATCGATTACTGCTTTAAGAAAAGTTCCTTAATAGTCCTTTTGTATTTTAAAATATTTGTTGTCTTGAGCTGCATTTAAAATATTATGCATGGACAGTGTGTTTTCTTGGAATATGTCTTTTTATCGTATTATTCTGATGGCTTTTTAACTTCTTAACAAAGGTATTTTAATCTCCCTTTATAGCACTAAAGTCTGGCCATTGTTTAATAAAATAAGCAGGGGTTATACGTGACTTAGTCATATTATTAGGATCTGCACCATATGATAGATCTTCATAGGGTTTGAACTGATACATCATTTGGAGACCTGTGCATAACAGTGGGAATTCTATTTTCCTCCAGTGAACACCACGTGCAGTAACTCATCCTCCGAATCTGACACGGAATCAAGAAAACTTTTTTATTTTGTAAATAAGGACCAATAACATGGTCCCTATTATACTGGCTACTGACAAGTGCATTTTAGATACAACTAGTAGGGCTAGACTAAGAAAATAAAGAGGGGTTTTTTATAAAGTATATTCTGAAACATGACAAGTATTCCTAGGTCCTACAAAGAATGTAGAATATTCTTGCAGTTTCTAACAAGACAAGTTGCATTTGCTGATATAAATAAATTTTCAGACTAAGAGAAAGATCTCATCCTGCAGCTGCTTCAATAAAGAAAATTTTCAGCATCGAAAAAAATAAGTGAGACTGACAAATCAGCTGGAAACTGAAGAAAAGAACAAAATTTAGCAAAACCCAGGCAAAGCACTAGGCTTCTATCAGAAAGCTTATATAATTAGGGTTTTAAATAAGTCTAAAGTATAAGGGTTTTTCCAAAAATAAAATACTTATCTAGCCAAAATACAGTTTTCATTAAAAAAAAGTCTGAGTTGAAATCTTCCGAGTACACTTAAAATTTATACCTATGTATCGTAGAGTGGAAATTTAGACATTAAGCTTTGAAGAGCAAGAGGAAGATTTTTGTTTTGCAAAAAACCACATGTAGCTAATAGTATATCATTTTCTTGAAATTAACCTTTGTGGATACTGAAAAAAAATTTATAAATACCAAAAATACTTGTATTTACTCATTCTGATATGTTGTAATTTTATCAATAATTAACAAAATCCTGAAAGGAGAGCAGCTGTTTTCTACCAAGATGAATGCTGAGATGGCTTATAAATAAAGAGTGTGAGTGAATTGATTCTATGTAAGATGATTTAGGCTTCCAGAAAAGATTTCTTTAAAAACCCTGGACTAATCAAAGGCCCACCATTAGGGTAAAAGCGTCATGGCACATCACTATACTTGTTTCACAATTTGATGAATAGAGTTTACAATTTAGAAAGAACTTTTAGTACTGCTGAATTAGGGAGCTCATGAGGGTTTATGAAGCCTGCTAGCACTTTTGTCAAGAATACCTAAAAATGCTGAGACAACTTGGGTAAGGAAATGTAGGCAAGCATGTAGTCAGGCTATGTATTTAAATTGCAAAGTCACTTATGTAGTGTTTTGGGAGCAACATTTTACAGGTATTACAGGTTGTAGAACAAATTTCCAGTGAAGACGGAGGAGTGTAGGTCTGAAAAACTGACACTACCATTTCTTCACTCAGTGATAAAAAAGTAGGTGTAGCTCACTGGGTGACTCAGTTTTCCTGTCATAATACAGGTTCTAATAAGTTCAGTTGTTTTAATAAAATACTTTGAAATATCTGAGCAAAGATTGCTATCAAAAAGCTAGATATCATTAAGAATGATGACCTCAGCTAAAAATAATTTTCAGTTTAATAACTTACTCTAAACTTATTGAAATAAACGTTTTGTGTTTCATCAATAGACAAAACATGTCATACTGTGTTCATAAATCAAGTACTGTGTTTAGGTTTTCTAAAAGCTCTAGTTAAGTGAGGACAGGGTTTGTGTGCTCTGCAGATGTATGTGATCATAATATTTACTGGTGATATAAGCTTGGCTTTGATTCTCTGCATTAACTTTATCAATGCAAGATAACAAATGACTGAATGTAACTGAAAGCTCATCTAGGAAGGCAGTACTGGGTGTGTGTCTTCTGATTGACCTCATAAACAATTCAGCATTTCTCTCTGGTTAAAACCCTCTGTGAGACTGTTAATCATCACAAAAGAATTATTATATTTTGTTCCCAACTCAGACAATCCATAAATTAGGGTAGAACTGATTGTTACACCATCAATGGATATAAAAGCAGTTTCAAGAATGTATGTTCATTACCTGAGTTCCACATCATCTTGTGTGGCAACCTAATGCTCCCACCAGGGGGAACGTACCCGTTAGTTAATACAGATTAGATCTCATTTTCTGAGAAAAGATATAGAACTCTTTCCTTTTCCTTTTCTAGTGGTCCCAGAGGCATCTGTGCAGAAGATACTCATCAGCACAGGGACAGCTGGGGCAACGCTGACAGATAGCTGTGGACCAGCAAGGAGCTCAGGAGGCAGCACAGAACCCGGAGCTCCAGAGGCCCCAGGTGCCAGACATTGGCAGTTGGAGAGTGAATTTATCGTGGCGTGTCTGGGTGACCACAGTTTTACCTCTGTGCCATCAGCAGAGAGATGGAATAAACTCCATCAAGAAGACTTGGGTTTTCCTCTGGTCCTGAGAATTCTTTGGCTTGTCCTGAAGGTTTATGAGAGTCAGGCTGTTCACTTGTGTTGTATGACTTGTTCCTTGTGACAGTTATACAGACAGGGAGTAGCTATCCCTGAGATCTCACAGATATTAAATAGACCTATTTTTCTCAATAATCAGTCAGGATAAATTTTAGCGATACAAGGCAGGAAGGAGTTAAGCAAATTTTAATTATTCCCAAGATTTGAATTCTGTTCAAATATAATTAAAATCAAACAATACTGCAAAAATAGTTTGGGAATACCATACAATATAGCTCTGAAAAATCCCAAGAGGAAGTTATAAATGCTTCCAGCAAACAAAATAAAAAGAAACATTAGTCAGTTGCAAGCCTCATTTCCTCAATGATAGGAAATAACAATGCCATAAATCATAAGTTACCTGAAGTCATAGGAACTTTTGTGCCATGGGCCTTTTGATAATCTTTATATTTACCATCATGGGAATATTTGTTGAATAAATATTTACTTGACCGAACACACTATTTCAGAACAACAGACATATTTTGTAAACAGCACTGAAAAATTATCTACACATGCTAAGGACTCTCAGCTAATCATCACTTATTATCAGATTTATAGAATAATTTTTTAATGGAGGTTATATTAGGAAATATGCTTCCTGATAAGACAAGAGTCCCATTACAGTGACTCAAAATTAAATTCAATACTTTGAATTGGAAATACACCTCATGTTTGTATAGCTTGTGGTGTTCTGTTCTGAAGCTGACAAAAAAAAGAAGAGAGGACGCAGAACATGAGTTTCAGCCAGCCCAGGACTCACCTTGCAGAGTGCTGGAATACTTTGGTCATAAAACATGACAAGAATGGGACAGCAGTCGTGAATACACTTTGCAGCGACAGGTCAAGTTATTTTGTTCTGACACTAATATACTTAATACTGTTTCAGTCTAAGCATAAATATCCACAATTGTGCCTTCTTAAATCTCACAAAACTTGACCAATGTAGCTGAGCCTTTCTAAGTTCTTTTTTGAAGGAAAACTGACTACAACAGCAATGCCAGATTTATGTGAATAAGGAGTTCTGGACAGGAGTCATAATAATAATTACGACCAATTTTTATAGATTTCTTTTATGCCAAATATTTCATATTTATATTTTTTTCCCACTTGCCAATACAAACAGAAGCAGAGCAATTTCTAGAGTGGAAAAATACTATTCTGTGGAAAACAGTTTTCATTGCCATGTGAAAAACTGAACGGTAGAGACTAGAATGAGAAAATATTTGGCTCTCTGCAAGGCTGGTGCTTAAAATGTGGTTATCCATTACTTCTGAAGGTAATGGGAATTTCTCTGAGTTTGACTCCAGGGTTAGTATATTAACTGTGATTACTGGTGTTAGTTGTAGTCTGGGGAAGCAGAGGAGGCAGATGACGTGTGCTCAGGGATCCCCTCCACACCTGTTCCCCAAAATGCATACAGCATTAGCTGATCCCAACACGGGGAGGAACCTGCTGGAGGCAAACCAGTGGCCTCAGAGTATCTGAGGTGCCTAGGGGGACCAGCCTGGGGACAGCCTTCTGCCATTCAGGGTCAGCTCTGCTTGCCTTCGGATGGATCATTACACCAACAACTGTGTCTTTGGCCAATTTGAAAAATCAAAAGTTATTAATCAGAATGAATATAGTGGTGTGCATTGATAAATATTTTCATAGACACTGCAAATGATTAAATTAGTAGGTTGAGATTGTCTCAGATAAATCCATGGTTAGAATGGCTTTTGGGAAGCCATTGATTTTATTCTTAAATTTTCCACCCAGAGCTATCTGACTCACAGACCTGAAAAAAAGTAGGAGTAAAAAATGAGGTCATTTTCATTTGGAGGATATTATAGAGAATGCTTTGGGGCATTCCTCTAGTATTTCTTCAGTCCAATCCTTAAAATGATATTCTTTGACATGACCTACATGTGGAGAATTTTTTTATATTTTGGAGTTTTGTTGGATCCAAATATGTGTCTTTTGAGAAAGTGTGAGAGACTGAAATGATAAAGTTAAATGACTCAAACAATTGGCCATTTGTAAAGGCAGCAGAGTGCTTTGCTGAGGCCAGGTTTGCACCTCCTAACTGAAGGAGGGGAGGACAGTTTTGGGTATGTGGTGGTGTAGCCTCTAATCCACATAATAACAACGCCAGAGAAGAGGGAGTGAGCACCCAACACCAGAGAATGACCACTACAAACCCACCTTTGTTTAACAACAAGCTGGGGTTTGAGCCAGATAAGGGACGAGGGCGAGAATAAGCAGGCTCTGTGAGGTGGGATAATGCTGTTTATAATGCCAGTTTCCTCCGTTACACAAGTGGCTCAGGTGTAAAACCTCTTTCAGGGCAGTTTGTAACAGAAGGATGTGTACAGTGCCTGAGTGAACTGTTACTAGTCATAAATAGCAAGAAAATGTTCCTTATATATTGAAAATTATGAACTGCAAAATTATCTGAGCTGTAACTAAATCAGGTATTTTCCAAAATTTCAGTGAAATAATGCAAGTGATTTTTTTAACTTTCCCAGTTAACAGTGAGAAGCTAGTCTGTGATTTTCATATATATAGATCCTCTTTAAAGGATTTGGATAAAAAGACATGGCGAAAACAAACAGAACTAGCGTGAAGCATTAATGAACATGAAAAAAACACTTCATAATACCAGTGTTCAGGATCTGACAGAAACTGGATAAAATCTTTCAAAGATTAAAACAGACACAGAGCTGGAATACCAGATTGCCTGTGGCAAACTCTGGAATCAGGCTTGTTCACATGGAATGGCAGTATAACACGAAGGTATGACAGGCCATGTTTTATTGGTCCATTAATACATGCCTCAGGTATGTTCCCAGGCAGAAGGCCACAGGCTTTTAATTGATATAGTTTGCAGTGTTTAAGACCTGAAACACCAAAAGCTATTCTGTGATCAATCAGAGCATATCAATCACAAAAATTCTATTTTAGGGAGATGTGACATATTCTAAAATATAAAATAAATAACAAGAAACAGAGGGAAATCACCATCTGCTTTCTTTTACCTGAGGAGTTAGTAAGGACTCCCAGAAAGATGGAGTTCCTCAAACACAATAAGCCATGCAGAAAATAAAATTAAAAAAATATATAAATCAAACTTTGTTTGACTTATATTTTATTAAGTTCAGGTAATCTGCAAAGATCTGAGCTTAAGTAATTTCATGTAATTCTTTATTTCTCTTGAAAATATTGCAAATATTGCTTGTGTATTTATGTCTAGAATGCAAGATTGCAAAAATATTATATCCACACTATTTTCAGGTTTTGCACTTCATCACAGCACAATTGAAAAGTAATTATGAAAGCTGAGTCATATTATGTGGGAAAAGCAGCTGCAGTTTTTAAGCAAAGTAAGAACAATCTCCCATGCCCAGCAATTCTAGCTGACAGAGTAAGGGCTGGCTGTGGAAGTGGTTCATTTTTGTCTAGAGAATCTACCTGTTAAATGAATGCCTTTGTAACAATGAATGAATGTCTTGTTAGCAGATCTTCATTTTCCTGTTTTATTCTTGAGCTGAGAATTTCCACCTTAGAACATTTAATTTTAGATATTTTTCCTTCTTTGCAGTTCAGGTATTTTATTTTCCTTCCACACAAATCAAAAATTACTTTACTTTTCTTGCTTTAATGTCTTTTCTCTATGAAATTCAAATAAAATCATTGTTCTGCTTGCAACGTTTTTGACTTACAGGACCATCCAAAGGTTCAAAGGTTTTACATAAGAGCCTTTAAAGAGTAAAATCCTTTGAAAGAATTGAAAAATGTTATTCTTAGGATAGAAGAATAAGGAGAAAGGCTCAGAGGTTCAGGGTGAAGGAACTGGAAAAGGAAAGGACAGTGAAACTACTATGGACAGCATTAAATAACAAACTTTTCAAAAGATATTGCAAACATGACCAATGCACTAGAAAGAGCTGGTTAACAGGAATCACCCAAGGCGAAGAGAATAAATAAAGCAGATTCTACAGAGGGAATAGAATGGGGAAACAGTAATTCTACACAGGTGATAGAATGAGGAAAAATAATTCTACAAATTAAGAAGGTAAATATTGCAAATATTTAATAAACAAAATGCAAAAAAAAATTTAATAAACAGAACGCAAAACTTGAGAGATGGTGTCTGATCCTGTGTCCAGCTGCATTGCTCTTAGGTAGCTCATAGTCTGGAAGTAAAAGCTGGAACAACAACAACAAAAAGATCTTTGAAAATCCTCTGGAGACTGTAAGCTCCTGTGAGTATGTCTGTCCATAGTAGTTGTCACATGCATTGGAGAGAACCATTGTTCAGGTGCATCCTTTGTTTGCATTCCCATATAGCTCTGTGCGCTTAGCTGTACATGCTTTCTAAAGTTTTTCTTCTTTTCCTTCTAAATCACCAATGCTTCATGATCTACCTTTGTACTTTTCCCTCTATCCTTATGGAGGGTTGTATTTCAATGTCATTCAGTATGAAGCGGCAAAGCCATTCATATACTATATCCTTCTTCTTCCCAGGGAGGTGGTGGAGTTGCCGTCCCTGGAGGTGTTTAAGAGAAGACTGGATGAGGAGCTTAGTGACATGGTCTAGTTGGTGGGGTGTTGAACTGGATGGCCCTATGGCTCCCTTCTGGCTCAGAGTGGCCTGTGAGGGAACTACATTTATGTTCACCACTCTGGGGTGTGCATTTGGTCTCTGTACGGGCCTTAGCTGGTGAGTTGGACTAGATGATCCTTGTGGTTCCCTTCCAACTCAGAGTATTCTGTGATTCTGTGATTCCAGACTACTAAAGAAGAAGTGTGTTAAGATTGCAATCACCACCTATTTTACAGACTAAGCCATCCCTGGAGGTGTTCAAGAAAAGATTGGATGATGTACTTAGTCACATGATTTAGATAATTAGATAATGGGATGGTGTGTTAGGTAATAGGTTGTCAATAGGTTAGGTTAGGTAATAGGTTAGGTTGGACTCAATGATCTCTATGGTCTTTTCCAATCTTATAAATTCCGTGATTCTTTGATCTTTTGAAATTCTTAAAGGATTATTAATCTTAGTGCCCCCAGACTAATCATTTAGCAGTGCACATCCAATTTACACCTTAAAGTTAATTTTATATTTTACCATTTATATTTTCTTATATTTTATATGATGAAAATATTCAACACTTAACAACTGCTAAATTTGACACACTATTTCAGTTAAAATAATCTGAAAATATTTGAGACAAAAATTAATTCAATAAATGAAAATATAATCAACACCTTTGCCAATATATAGCATATAAGATGAGATGCATGCAAAGATTAGATGATAAAAGACTGTGAGTCTACATGGACTATGAGACAAATCAGAGTGAGAAAGTACCTGCTAAAAAAAGAAGACCCTTTTTTTCTAAATGTTGTCTTTTTGTTGACATAAATAATTTTCTGGGGTTTTTTTGCAATTTTTTTCCCTCGCTTGAACTAACAGTTGATACTACATTCCTTTTTAAGCTAAGATATTATTTCCCAATACGGCCTAGCAACATTTTTTCATCAAAGTATGCCATTGTCTGCATGGTTGCATTGCTAACTAGCTTTCTAATCACTTTAAAATGGCAAAAGATCATTTAGGGAACCGAAAAAAATCAATGTATGTCATACAAAGGAGGTATCCTTGAAATACTTACAGGAAAAATAATTATACATACTGCTTAGTTTCCGTATGTAGTTTATTGTCATCCTAAAACATGAACTATTAAATCAACAGAAACCCCCTACTGATGTTACTAACTATTTTTCTGGGTTCTATATGATGAGTGAAAATTGAATGTCTATTATCCTCTGGCAAGACAGCATTTAAAACTTCAAAGTATAAATGTAATGTGCTCATGGTTATCACAAAACAATAGATTACATACAGCTCAAAGAAGTAAAACCTCAACAACTCTGCATTAGTGAGGTACATCACAAACAAGACAGCTTTATGGGTTTGAGAGAAATCTCTCTTCCAAAGTAATTAATTATACTGAAGTGTTATGCAAGTATCATTTCAACTTGAAATATCTTTGAGCTTTCCAATATCTTCCATTATCACCTTGATTTCACTCTAGTTTGTTTATCATTTTAACATGTATGGGAATATGTTGGTGGAAAAACTGTCAGCACAGATGTGCTTTTTATAGAGCTGCAGTAGATTCCTTAAGCACACTTTCAGCCCTTGATCTGCCCAAAGTGACATTCAACAGCTGTTAGGTTGCAGATGTTCCACATACATTTCCTAGTGTGCACATATAGATTGCTCTCCAATCCAAGGAAGACGCATCACCTTCCTAATATCTGTTACAGTAGAGTTTATTATGTCTCAATATCCCCTTAGAGCAGCTCAAGGACACGCATTACAGTAAACTGTATGATGCACATAATTAAGGATAACCTGGCAGCAGTTCACCTCCTAGAGGGTGGACTGAGAAATATCTATTTTGTGAGAGCTCCTAGCAATTAAGGAGTTTAAGATTTACAGTCTTGTGTAGATAACCTGATTCCTTTCACTTTATTCAACCCTGAATGGATTCTTAAGATCTTGAGTCTTTTTTTTACCATTGGTCTTGTCATTTAGTCAATCCAGGGCAGGATTTGGTGTCAAATACAATAAAATAAGAAAAGCAGCCTTGCACTGCTGGCTAGTATGCACTGTAGGGCTGATTTAAGGAAAATGAGCTGGAGGACTCGCAGTAATTACTTGCAAGCAGAAAAAAGTTTATTTTTGGCCCAAGAGCCAAGGAAAGAGGCACAGCAGTGCCCTCTGCCCTGTCATGTGCCAAAAGAGAGAGAGCTTCCCAGATTAGCCACCTATCTTTACCCCCTTGTCTCATGCATATGCAAATCACTCCATGAATATTCATCCTTTCAACATTATGTTATATACTTGGACTTTGCCAGAAGTCCTTCAACCAATTAGCTCCAAAGTTGCTCATTCTTTCCCCCTTGTTGTGGCTAGCACTCTTGTTTACCTTCGAGGACTGCAGAACAGTGTTTTTCACCCTTAATACTCAGCCTTAACTCTCAGGCCTCTTGAATGATTTTGAAATCTACTAATTCTTCTAAAATTCACTAAAAGTTCACTAAATTTTCACTAATTCATTAAAATTCTTAAATCTCTAAGCCCCTAACTAACTCACTAAAATTTATAATTTTCTGAATCCTCGAATCAGGGTAAGGGCGAAATGTTTTATCCGTCCCTTATGGGAAGTGGTAACAATTTTTTTAACTGTAGCCTGACCACACAGCACAACTTTGATGGGTAGTACCTCTGTATATAGCTGAATTTGGAAAATTAAGTAGATTCCTTTATAAACAAGCCAAACAGCCAACCAACAACAGACCATGAACAAAGAATGTTTTTAAAGAGTTGTTTTTCTTCAGTGACAAACTTAAGACCACTCTGCTATCTTATAAGCCTTAAATTGGATAATAAAAATGTCAGCTCATTTTGTACAACATCAATCAGGAATCCCAAACATATTTTTCTTTTGCTGTGACTGCTATTAATTTAAATAGACTAATTAAAGCCATGGTACTATTTTACATTCAAATACTTGTTTGGAAGTGAGGCTGTGTGAGTAATGAAGTATAAATTACAAAGAATTTGTAAGAAAACCATTTTTCAGAACCAGACTGAAGTGATAATTTAATAAGCAATGCCAGATGATGTATGAGACAAAGCTCAGGTGAGACTCTTGTGTACACAGCCACAGAGAAGACATGGCAGCAGAAGAGAGTCTTTATCAGTTGCTGATGTCAATGAGAGATGCCTTCAGATTAGGAGAAATCTGATATAAATAGAATTCTTTCACAAGTAATCTAGGGCACGACAAAAGGAATTTTGAATGGAGATACATTATTTCTGGTAGATGTTGACTAGTATGTCTGCTTTAGGTTAAATATCTTAATACACCAGAAAATTATTAATCCTTATTAATGTGTATATAAAAGAGCATTTAAAATCTGTCTTTTTACTCTTAGCCCTTCTTTTACTCTGCTTATAACTGTTACATCTATAATGCATATACAGTCAGGTCTCCTATAACCAAGAATGGTGGCCACGCCGCCGCTGCTGCCATGGCCACACTGCCACTGTCAATGTGGCCACCCCCGCAGCTGCCCCTGCCGCCGTCACCCGTGCCGCCCCTGCTGCCGCACGTGCCCCCACTATCACCCTGGCTGCCACCCAGGCCTCCGCCACCGTTACAGCAGCGGCAGGTCGTGCATGCGCAGTTGCGAAACGGGTCTCCTACATCGCTAAAAAATCATGCTACTAAGATCTGATGCCACAATATGGGGGGTGCGAAGTGCAAGAGGGCCGACTGTATTTTGATACTCCAAATACAAAAGCTTGAGGAGATCAGTGCAGTTGCAGAGACATTTTCTAAAACTTGCAACACAGGAATTATATTAAATTCCTTAAATCCAATGCCAGCTGTCCACACAATCACAACCTAATCCAATTCCATAATTTAATTATAATCTGTTAATAAACTCCCATCCAAACCTTTGTCCAAGATGTCATATGTACCATCAATGATAGTTGCAGTAACTCATAACTGGTATGAAGATGTCATCTGACAATCAGACAGAAGAGGATGTAGAGATAAAATCTGCTTTCAGTAATGAGAAACAAAGGAAATTGATGTCATATTCCCACCCATGGACAATAGGCTCATTTCACTACTCACAATTTCCCACTAACAACTTTTGCTACCAGACATTATGCTGTTTTAATATAACGTAAATCATTCACTGGCTAATAAAAACTGATCTATTCTCCATTCTCCAGACCTTGCTGTTGTTTTCAGAACATCTTCCTGTAGATGATACTGTATTGGCAACTGTAATGAACCAAGCTGAACTGATATTATTGTTTTGAAGTTCTTGGCGGTATACCTTTCTGGGTGTCCTGGAGTGCATTGGGAAAAGGATTGCCAGGAGGATGAGGGAGGTGACCCTGCTCCTCTGCTCAGCCCTAGTGAGGCTGTATCTGGAGTATTGTATCCAGTTCTGGGCTCCTCAGTACAAGAGAGACATGGAGCTCCTGGAGCAGGTCCAGTGGAGGGTGAAAAATATGATTAAGGGAGTGGAGCATCTCTCTTACCAGGACAGGCTGAGGGGTTAGGGCCTGTTCAGCCTCAAGAAGAGATGATTAAGAGGGGATCTCATGAATCTGTATCAGAAGAAAGGTGTCAAGAGCATGGATCAGGCTCTGCTCAGTGGTGACAAGCAACAGGAGAAGAGCCAATGGGCAGAATCTGATGCACTGGAAATTGCTTCTGAATTTGAGGAAGATCTTCTTTACTGTGCAAGTAACAATGCACTGGAACAGAGTGCCCAGAGAGGTTACAGAGTGTCCCTCACTGGACATGTTCAAGGAACATCTGGATGTAGTCCTGCGTACTGTGCTCTATGATGACTGCTTGAGCAGGGAGGTTGGACCAATGACCCACTGTGATCTCTTCCAATCTGACCTAAAATCCCAACCCCAAACCAAAAAAAACAACATACCAAACCAGAGAAGCACTCCCCTGCTCCACAGTCAAAGCATTTCTTTCGATCATAATTATTCCTTGACACAATTCTTGGGATTCTGAGAATCTAACAGGAACTTATTTAAAGAAGGCAATTTACAAGTTTTTCTTCCTTTTCATATAATTAACCAGTGCTTACACCATCTAATTATTTTAAACTGCCCAGTTATTTGTTCTTAAGTCTAGTAGTTGTGATGAGTCATTTTGATGATATCTAAGCATCAGGCTGCAACACTGCAAAGTATCAATAATTTCAGCAACATCAATGATTTTGAAGAAAAGATTAAATATTTCTGTAGATTCCTGAAAATTTAAAAAAACCCTGTGACTATGCTAGTGACACAAGCTTTGCTAATACAGTGAATCCCCAGTGCATCGCAATCTCTCCTTTATGACCCCGCCCATTTGTGAAGAAATTTTTTCGCAGTCCGGCTTCCGGGGTCCACGAGGTCCCCCAGAGCACGCATGCGCAGTGCCTCTGCTTTGCCGAGGGGTGGTGTTGGCTCTCCCTGTGAGGCGAGATGAGCCCGACCTCCGGGGAGAACACGCAGTTTCTCCAGCTAAGCCTGGCGTTTAGAGCCCCGCAGAAGCCCTCAGCCCCGCAGCAGCCCTCAACCCCACAGCAGCCCTGGTGGCCCGAGATGCCATGCCGGGGCGCCGTGGGCACACGCATCGGTGTCGGGGCAGGGGAGCCGCGGTGCGAGGTGTGCTGTGGGAGCATGGCCGCAGCAGCCCGGAAAAGCCAACAGAGTCAGAGAGGGCCCAGAAACGGTTCCCTTTGCCCCCCTGTGTTGACAGTCTGAGGAGAGAGGCAGAAAATGGTTCGGAGCGCTCCGGACTGCCGGGAGGGTGGAGCAGTAGGCATGGCCTGCATGCATATTAATGACCGGCACTTCTTTGCGAGTTTGGCTTTCGGCGAGACCACTGCAGTGGGAGTGAGAGGCAAGACCAGGCACCTTCACTCAAATCTGTAATTCTGCCTGCTCCACAAAATCATACAAACATCAGTTTTGGGGCTACAGACTCCGTGGTTTGTGCTGAGAGAAAGGATCAGGCAGTGGGCACGGTGCTTCCCAGGGTGAAGGAACCCAGACAACCCCAGTATGGACACACAGGGAATAAACACAGCACTCTGGCTGCTCCAGCGCGGCTGGGAATACCCTCCTAGCACTCTGGGGCTGAAGTAGGGTGGCAAGATGGGAGTGGCTTATTTGCATATTCATGAGCTGCTTATCTTTGCGAAAAGAGAGCTTTGCAGGGACGGGGGCAGACCCATCACCCCCATGAATTTTGGGGGTTCACTGTATAAGCTTGCCTGACTTCGGAGCTATCTATATAAAGAATCACTTCTTGTAGCATCTATTCAAAAGTTTTGAACAGGGGATCATTTTTAACAGATGTTTTACTGAAAATATATTACACCTATTATATTTACAGAAAACCAAATATTTTAAAATCAATATTTATAATGTTTTTAATATTTATGGTACCAAGATTTTGTGAGCAGAAAATCAAACAATTTAAATTATATTCAGCCTTGGAATATTAAATGTATAGGAAGATTTGTATTGGGCTTTCAGTTTTTTATGCATAGTTCCAAGTATGAAATAGATGTAAAATCAGCATGATGATTGACATTTGCCGTGGATTTCTTCTACAGCATTTAGCTATCTTTCATCTTATTTGGATGTTAAACCTAAAAACAAGGTTGAAAAGCATGCAGAGGATATTAAATGGTGACTACCACTTCTGTCACTGGAGAAATATTAAATAAAAAAGTACAAAAAGAAAGTAAATCAAATTGTTTTGCAACCCATTAAAATGAAATAATTCTAATTTTCTCTCCTTGGTGGTTTCTCGAGGCAATATAATTCAAAAATGATAGTTCATGAAATTTCATAAAATGACTTGCTTTTATTCCATGTGGTTGTTGTTTAGAATCTATAAACCCACATCAAAAAGAACCATCATCTTTGTTACCACTCTCAGCAAAGACAATTTCTAGGTAATCTCTTAAATCAGATTGAGATATTGCAAAGTACTTTTTTTTTTCTGTCCTGCAGTTCTTTTGTAGCTTAACAAAGATCTTCTGTCTTTTCAGATATCAATATAACATCTTTCAGAGTAATTACATTTTATTAAAAAGTAATTAAAATAAAAAAACAGCAAACTGCATGTTTAATGATATCAGGAATAAATGTTTTAATGATGATTTACATTTCTCATGTACATTTTAGCTAGAATAATCCCAAAGTAGCTTAAACTATGCTTTTTAACATACTGGGATTTGCACACTAATGCATTGATTATGATTCCATAACTGAAGGCTAGAATTTATCCTCTTCTTTATGTATTAATTATACTATGTGCCATCGCTAATCTTACAGAATTTATTCTTAGACTAGAGAATGAGACAGTGTATTTGAAATGGATTTTTCTGACTATTTTTGTGAACCTCAACCTTTTCTATTCCTGTCAGATTGTTTTAAAAAAATTCAATTAAACTAAGCTATTAAAGTGATGATTGGTTTATTTGTTATTCTTGTGTTTAGCACTGGGCAGTTCTTCAAGGCATTTTTAGGAGACTGACCTTGTAATATCAGAAGATGCTTTTCCACTCTAATTTCATGCTGCAATATTAGAGTTGGGATTGAGTCAACATGGGGACGATGTCTTATTGTTTGAGTACAATTAAAAAAACATTTACCATTAGGAAGTTTCCCCTAACATCTAACTTTAATGTATTTTGTTGCAGTTCAAGTCCATTACTTTCCATCTAATTCTTTAGAACTTAAACAGTTTATTCTTTTTTTTTATTTTTGCGCAATGAATTTTCTATGCCTGAGGGATATTATGTACATCCTTTACTGGAGTTGTTTCAGCAGTTCATAAGTACTCTGGCTTTTTGGTCTTTCTTTTATGTAGTTCCTTTAGCTGGTCCACCTAGTACTCCAGCTGAGGCTGGAGACCTGTTTCAGATAACAGCCAGTGGATTACCTTGAGCATTCTACAGGTTCTGTTCCAGTTAATAATTATCCCCAAAACTTCATTGATTGATTTGGTGTGGTTTGATTCAGCAGAACCATTTGTTAAAATCTCTGCCTGGTTCCAACAGGCCATAAAGCATTAGAGACATAAGGCATAGAAAATGAACTATGGAAAGAAGAGCCACCATGTGAAAAATAAAGTCAAATGTGCTTCAAAAGAAGGTAAGGAACCTGCCAACTGCAGCTGAAAAAGAACAATCTATATTGATTTGGTATTTTTTTGCTATTTTTAAATCCCTGGTATGAGATATAATTTTTGATAGGTTTTTCTGAATATTTTTCTTAATTTATTGTTCTCCTTTCTTCCCAAAGTTTACTTGCACCTGTCCCTGCTGCTCTTGTGCCTCGTTTCTTTCAGACCAGTTTTCTAATTTCTCCACATTGTTTTGAATTCTAAACCTCATATATCTTAATTTCGTTGAATGACATTAAGTGTCTGCTATCTGTAAATTTCCATCTCCCAAGTACTAAATGAAAATATTGACCAAAACTACATATCCACTTCAGAAGTGAATCACTGATAATTGAGCCTATTCAATACCACTGATAATTCAACATATTCAACCTATTTCATTCACAGTAGTGAATGAAAACATATGAAATAAGGGTCCATTTAGGTACAGTAAGTCTATTTGGTTGCAAAATTTACGTTCAGCACAACCTAATTGCAAGTTTATGAGGACTTTAGCCAAATCTGTTGTTCACAGCTAAACCCGATGGTTATACAATATAAGGTTTTTGTTTCAAAATGAAGGAGTAGGTTTCATTTTTACATAATAGTACAATAGCTTTTATTGCAAAACAAGATGGCTTTTCTCCAACAGTGAATCATCACCATATAGATATTTAAGAATGGAAGAGGAAACAGAAAGGAAAAAAATAGTAAGATCTTGCTTTTGCTTATATTAGTAGGATATTCTAGTACATAGAATGCTGTTGCTTAAAGAGACATTGACAAATTCTTCCTCTATAGTTTCACACATTTATGTCCTCTGTGGTATATTCTCTCCCTATACAACCCATAATACTGGAATGCATACGACATTCTTGTGGGGAAATTAAACAAGATTTGGTGCCACAAAATGAGTTAAGGAAAAGAAAACAAGTGTCAACATCAGTCAAGATACTTTAACACGTCCTTTATGAACAATGATATTTTTACTACATGTAAAAACTAATGCACCATCTCTGAGCTTCACTTCCTTCAGAAAAATTCCATTTTCAATTGAGAAAATAGATTGAATAAGAATTATAATGAATTATTTGAAAAATAATTACTTCTCTTCCACAAATGCAAACATTTAGCCCAATTAATATTATTTGAACCTGAACCAATGTTGCAATGGTTTTGTTTGGTTTTCATTACTGATATTCCTTTTGACTGTTTTTTTGTTGAATAATTCATTGTATATGACATTCCAATTAGTAAACAATAAATTCAGTCCAAGACAGAACAGTAAATAACATTTTCTCTATGATTCACATCTCTTTGCAAACCTGTAATAAGTCATCACTGAAGACCCTGCTCTGGAAAAGATGCTACAAAAGCTGCTAGTTAATCTGAATGAGTAAATTGCAGTCACTTTTTAATACACAGAATATAACTTTGTTCAAAAACCATACTTTTGAATTAACACCTGACAGAATGAATGCAAATGCATAGAATATCTTACAACAAAATTTTTTTTTTTTAATTCAATTGAATTATGCAGGAAGTTACAGCTGAGGAGATGACCAGATAAACAAATCACAAATCCAAGTCAGTATGTTTTGGTTATTAAATCAGTTTACAAATTTCCCAGATCATTCTAGACCTTTTAAGAAACTTTCTGGATGCAATACAGAGTTATTTCATCTCCTCAAACAACCTTGGTTTTTGCATGGTTTTAATTTTTATCAAAATAATACATTTTAAACTATCTCTGTGTACTAAGACAAGGCATTCATCTAAGCCACCTCAGCTTCTGTAATTGCAAATAGCATAATTACATCACATTTCAGTGTGTTTGTAATGATAAGGCTGACTCAAATGGGAACTAATACAGAGTGGAATATGAATAAGGAAGAGATCTCACTACTCTCAGACATAAACAACATTTCTGCCTTCAAGCTCTCTTTCCTACTGCTCCTTGTTCCTCTAAACCTACCAATCTATAGTTCCATTTTATTTCATCATTTCCCTGCCAGGTAAGCCTTAGGGAAAATAATTGCTGCTATTTTTCCTTTGCAGTGAGCTCACCATCTTTGAATATCATGAGCAAAAGCACTGAAAACATAGGATAAGACAAACTCCCTTCATTTGCCTTGAGAAAGCTTGTCTCTAGTCATCAGATATAAACTGCAGTGGATGATAATGTTCTGACAACTTGAAACATTGACCTGTCTTTCTATAGTCAAAACAATTTGGGAAACAAAAATCACATTTTCCTTAGTTCAGTGCAATTTGCGGCAGAGTCTTATAATTATACCATCTTAAAAAAAATATTTTTTCTTCTTATAAGTGCAGCTACGGACCTTTGAAAGTATATACATACTTTGAAAGTAAATTAATTGCTTTTAATTTTGGCTAAGAAACTATATATATGGATATGGACTGAACTCAAAGTTGCTAGGAAGGCTTAAATTGCTGTATCCCATATCATAGTTGCAGAATGGTCCTGCCAGCCAAAGCCGTGTTCCTCAGGCACACCAGGCTCTGTTACCTGAATTACTTCCTTGATAGCACAGTTTTAAGAGGCCTGACATGTATGACTTTAAGACCAGTATTTTGGTCTCCTCATTCATTTATGCTTTATGTAATACAAGATGGATTTGTTCCAGTCTTTTACAGCAAAAGTAGAGAGAAAGTCTGGAAAATGGCAATTCCAGACCTACGTTGAATTCTGGGTTCTTATAGGCATTGAAAGATTTAATTTTAACAGCCATAAAGAAAAGAGGCCCGAGTGAACAGTTTTCAATGTTAATTTGGAATGAAAAGGTAGATGTTACCCCTTACACAGTCATGGCTCTGCCCTGAGGGTATTCCCAACTCTTTCTCTATGTTATTCCCTACTGAATTGGATAGAATAGAACAGTTGGTAAGTTGATAAAATGAAAGATAAAGAATATGTACGCATTCGTAGCCACCTTAGTTAAACTTTATATGAACTAATTTTATTTAAAAGTTGCCTTTTCATTTGTTTTTTCACATCATTTAATTTGGTACTCTAGCAAACTTCTTTTTAATGCAAATTAGGTGAAAAATGTTTTCTGCTTTAACCTTAAATCCCTTGACTCTGCTCATCTTCATCAGGACTTTATTCTGTGTAAAAAGCTCTGCATACTACATTATTGCTTAATTATCCCACACTGCATTTTCATTGACAATCAAAACCTCAAAACTGCTGACATTACCTTACTAATAAACACAAAATCTCTTCAGCCTATTATGGGCAGAATAAAATGTAAACCATATGGGCGATATTGCTTGGATATTGTGGTCATATTTTAGTACTTAAAAAAACACCTCCAAACAACCAAACCCACACTTGGTTAGTAATTTTTGTTCTTAAAATTTTCATTAAAAAAATAAAAATAAGATACCTCCAAATGCAAGACTCAGCAGACACCACGGAACTGTTATCAGGAGTAGAATACCTGAAAATCAAGTCTCTCAACAAAAATACTAATCCTCTAAAACATGGATGATTTCTAGTTATTTAAGGATTACAGAATATAGACATGCAATATAAAAATATGTATTTCCTTAAAAATGGTCTATGTGTATTTCTCTATAGATGTTTCCTACTAGAATAAAATAAATATTTTTAATGTCTTAGTTCAGTAAACAGCGTTTATAAGCAACTGTGTTGTAATATTAAAATATATTAATTTATTACATGATCAAAGATAAGTCTGATCTATGCTAGTCATTTGCCTAAGTTAGTTTGGTCACACTTTTTAAATTTTGCATTAATAAAAAAGTACATTATTTAAAACTAATCTTTGTTAAAACTCAGTTTCCTAAAACAGTCCATTTCCTAAAATAGAGCCATTTACAGGTTCAAAGGATGCATTATATTTCATAGATGGGTAATAAAGTTTTTATTATTCAAGTGTCCGTATATTAATCATCAGGCTGAAAATGTCTCACTCATACAAAGTTTCAAAACATTTCAGATAAATTTGATTGGTTTGTATCCTACTGTTTGTCACTTTCATAACTTAAATTCAACAATAGCAAAAATAGGCTGGACTTTTACTATGATTAAATTTAACTAAAATAACTATAATTAAAAATTATTTTTATGCCCAGCCATGATTTTCCTCCCCTTCAAATTAACACTAATAATAATTTTCTTCATAGGTAAGTTTGTTGAATCTGTGGCAGTCTAACAGAGTTTTTGCAGAATGACCATAAGCATTAATCATATGCTTTACTCCAGTAAAATTTAAAAACCTGTTGTAGAGGTCAGAAATGAATCCATATTGTGTGTAGTGTTGTATTGTCTGTTAAGAATTAATCCTTTTTTTTTCTTTAACTGAGCACTTGCAAGTGCTGCTGATACAGCCATGGTAAAAAAAGAATTTTGAAATTATAGATTTTGTCATTGAGGTATTTTTGCTATTTTCACCTAATTAATTAATAATAGATGTGGAAGCAGCATTCTGACCTAGTTATAAATCTCTGTGGGTGCATGTATATTTATAGAATTCCTCGTTGGACTAGATCATTAGACAGTGTGCAATAAATGAACTTTAAATGATTTAGTGGTAGTTTCTTGTCAACTTTCACAAACACCTCTTCTGAGTAGAAATATTTATAACACAGGCACCAAAAGTTAAGTACAACTATCCTGCAGCATGTCCTGGTTTTAAATTTTGCACACCTTATTGACATTTTGAACTTGCAGCTCAATATGCTATCTAGTGAACTTTTACCTGTGATGAGACTACTATTGATCCATACAACATCTAAAGCTGTTCTGATCTTTAAAAGTCCTTTTTTTTTGTATTTACTTTTCCTTCTTTAACACATATTAAATCCTTTGGTATTGTCTGATGCACTAAACTCACGTAACTATAATGCCAGTCTTAGGACGGATAATGCTTTTCAGCTATACTAACTGTCTAAATTTATGAGCACAGCTGGTGTTCCTCCCTTATTGCTTTATGGTGCTTTCTTGTGGATTTTTCTCTGATAATATCTCAGCCTTACATATCAGAAAGAAACCTGACATTAATCACGAGACTACAGAGAATAACGCCTATGTGTCAGAACCCTATGATTTTTCACAAAGGTAAATCTCATCAGGTGAATTGTATATTACATGCATATCTATACAATTTTCTCTTGTGAACACCTGTAAACAGTTGAGTTTAATTAAACTGCAGCTGTTGCTGCTGAGAACACAGATTTGCTAACAAATATGCTAACTTTACATTGTCTTTCACTGTGCTTTTTTTTTTTTTTACTCCCAATTATCTGTTAACATTTTTCTTTAATGGTAAAAACAGTTTGAAATATGGGATGTGTAATTAAACGCTAAAAATCAAACTGCTGCCTAAAGTAGTGGTCATGTGATGCAAGTATGGTGCTCCCCAGATGAAGGCCTTAGAGAGTAATGTATATGCAAATAATATCAGTTTACTGAGCACCTTTAAAGCCAAATTGCTCATCAGTAGACATTTGGGAAAATGAAAAATATTCACGGATAATGTAATGCAAACCCCTTAGTGATATGCCATCTTGCAATAGGACAAACTAGCAATTAGGCCATTTCCTAATAAGAGGCAGAATATAAAAGAAGAAATAAAATGAAGAATAAAAATAAGCAATGTTGATGCTGGAGACAAAATGTAGCAGAAATTTCTTCTCTTTTAAACTGTGCAAACAGTAAGTTAAAACCAGCTTGTGTGTATTGACCATCAGTAAACAATGAAATGTAAAGCTGTTTCAAACCATTCGTGATCTGCATTTACTGCTCTGATAAGTCTTATCTTTGATAAACTAAGTAAAAGAAAATTCCCCATCAGCTCTTCCCTGTATGGTAGTAATCAAAAGCTATTTTATACCCTATATTTCCAAATTATCTCACTTGGAAATCACCACATTGTTGCACTTGGTGGGAAATGATTAACCAGCTTAGGTCCTTTCCTTAATCAAGTTTGATAAATTATGGTTCCTCAAGCATTGAGTAGTAACATACACAACAGAGATGTACGATGTCCAAAACAATCAGAAGATGCTAACAGACAAACTGGGAAGATAGTCAGTAAATGAGAAGCAGCATAATTTAGAATCTCTAAACTTAATTTTTATTTTTTTTAATAGGAAACCCTGTTTAAGTTTTTGATATACTTCAACAGATACAGGTATATTATAAATAGTTTTATGCAAATATATTATACCTTAGGTGATTCATATAACAACATGGTTTTTAAAAAAATAGTATGATTTGTAGCAAAACCACAGAACTGTTTCCCACCGTCTTTTAGCTATCAGACTTAATAGATCATACCAAAAAATAAATACCTTACGTTCCCTTATCTCCATGACAAACTCTCCCTTATGGTTTTATAAAGATGTAACACTGTTTCAATGACATATCTACAAAAGTAAACTATATAATTAGTACCTTCCAATAGGTCTTTTATATAAATTCATACCATTTATCATGATGTGCATTTTCATCAAACTATGTATGTATCTCTCTGGTACTGAGAGAAAAGAACATGTTTGTAATTAACATCAGATAAAAGGAACCTATTCTAGAAAGCATAATCTGTTTTATCTAAAACGGTATTTATGACTGCTGCAAGAGCTGCTCGTTAACATAAATTAATGCCTTCTGTTTCTTCCAGCAATCTGTCAGATGCACAAGTCAGATCCACAGGCTATCTGAGGAAGACGATGGGAACTCAAATCTCACAGTGCAGTTACCTAATACCCAAAATGTCACCATCATTCTCTCCACTGAAATGAGGTAGAAGTGTATTTCAGCCAGTGTGTTGGAGCTGAAGATTGTTGCCAGTAAGTTTTCCTTTAATTGTAAAATTACTCAATCCCAAATGGGAATTCTTTAAAAACATCCTACTGCTGAGCTAGAAATTGAACTTCTTGTGGACGATTAGGGGATTTTCAGGCATTCCAGGCGAGGCAAGCAACTCACAAAATGCCTTTGAAGCTCTGTACTAAAACAGCCTGAGCTAGTGTTCTTCATATGCAAAACACCCTAATTCCATGTCGGCCTTTCCCTGAAGGCTTTCAAAATCATGCTTCCCTCTGGGGAGTGTCATAACCACTGGACTACCAGCAGGTGGTGGACAGATGTTGGCATCTGCCTACACCACTCTACATAAGGAATTTTGAGATTTGCTACTTCACAGTCAAGGAGAGATGGTCTAATTCAGGAGCTACATCACTCCCTGGGGAGGTTCTGGTCCCAGAGCCTCAAAGGGAAATATATAATCTGTTCAATTAAGGCACAGTTCCCAAGAAAAGACAGAGGATAATTTCACCTGCATCAGAGTAAGTAAGGAACTAAACAAGATTCTTCTCCATAGTCAGTGCCTGTCTCCAGGATGAGGCTATTGCATGCTAGAGGAGTGTTCAGCATCAGGCATGAGCTGCAGGAAGAGCAATGCTTTTCTGAAAATATTAAGAACCATAAAAAATTTCCAAATCCAGAAAACTTGTATGCTGGAACTTTGAATAATACAAACAGAAGTATGTGGAGGACTTAGACATAAATTTATAAGGTTAAATGTGAACTAACTGTAACTTCCTAGTGCCTTCCTCTTCATTCGGGATGTCCACAAGGGCCTGAAATCCCACTTTAATGAATCTATGTCTCTTTTGGTTATGGTCCTAACTGTACTTTAACAGAATCTAACTGTAATGTTCAAGTTTGTACAGTTACACTTATTTTTGTATCATAATTTATAATTAAGTAAAACTTTAATATTATAATTAATTTAGTATGGATATTTTCAAATATCCAGAAATGGCAGCATTTACATACACAAGTACACTTCTATAATTTTGTTTCCTGATTTAGAATCACAGAATCATAGAATATCCTGAGTTGGAGGGGATCCACAAGGATCATCAAAGTCCAACTCCTGACCCTATATAGGACGGACCCAAGAATCGCACCATGTCTGAGAGTATTGTCCAAATGTTTCCTGAACTCTGTCAGGCTTGGGGCCATGACCACTTTCCTGAGGAGTCTGTTACAGTGCCAACCACCCTCTGGGTGAAGAACCTTTTCCTAATATCCAACCTAAACCTTCCCTGACTCAGTTTCATGCTATTCCCTCTGGTCCTGCCACTGCTCATCAGTGAGAAGAGATCAGTGCCTGTCTGCCTCTGCACTTCCTCTTGTAAGGAAGCTGTAGACCTCTCTGAGGTTTCCCTTTAGTCTCATCTTCTCCAGGCTGAACCAGTCAACTGACCTCAGCTACTCCTTTTATATCTTCCCTTGTAGGCCCTCCTTTGGACATATTCTAATAGCTTTATATCTTTCCCATATCATGGTGCCCAAAACTGCACCCAGTACTTGGGGTGGAGCTGCACAAAGTGTTTAAGCACCTGACTGCCTTTGAGCACTGACTTTCCTTCAAGGCCATACAGCCAATTTCTTAGTTCTTACTGAAGACAGTAGAAGCTCTGCACATGCCCACATACTTACTGGAACCTTTTTGAGATTATATAATTCCTTTACTGCTTTATAAAACTGGGGATTCAAAATAATTATTGCCTTAGCCTTCAGAGTAGCAGCATTTACTGGGCTCAAGGGGGTGAGACATCATTGTTCCTACAAGCAGTTTGTCCTTTGAGGTTTTCTCTTGCACTTGTCAGTGATTTAGCTCTTTAGTGTGGTGTGCTAGAGGACATTCTGCAGTTCTTATTAGAATTCTCTTTCCCCTTATCTCAGGGACGAACTCTGAAATGGACTTTTAAAATTCTTTTTTAGACTAAATACTCCAAATCAGGACTTTTCACTTTGCTTAAGCTGGATGGAGGCAGCAAAAAATAATTAAATTTCTTCCTACCTAATGAGCCCATTCTTTACCGCATTCAGGTGTCATACTGATGTTTTTATAGAGGTTAGTCCAACACACATTTTAGATGAAGTGATCTTCTATTTGTAAATTATATTAATCAAATACTTCAGTAAGGATAGGCCATGAAAAAACATTAGAAAACAGATTGGCTTGTCATTCTCAGCTTTTGACACCCAGTTTACTCTTTCCTTCTTTGATCTATTATAATTTACCTAATAAGCCAAGCTCCTGGAGTATTTTTTTGCAGAAATACATTTCAAGTTTTACATATTTTACATCTAGTTTTCACTGGCTAGGGAGCTCATTAGCAGTTACTTCTTGTGGTGAATAAAATGCCACCTGAGAGTATAAGAACTCCCTAATTTACAAGTTCACATTCTTTTAAGGGGTCGCTTAACCTTTAAGTCAACTGTAGCATATTAAAATTAAGCTGTTTTCAGCAGATAACAGATTATTTGGTTGTATTAGAATTTCCAGGTTATGCAGTTGCATTGGAATGTGACTGTTTAAAATATTGCCAGACATGAAATTCCAATAGTTAAAAGTCTGTGCAAATGCTTCAAAACATAAGAGTTAGATGTGTTTTGAATGAGATGCAATCTTTGAAGGGAAATACCTCATCATTGTTTTGACTACTGTAATGCAAATAATCAGCATAATATCTGGAATTAATAATAGTGTTCCAGACAGCAAAAGAAATGAGCAGGAATTGCTTTTGTTTTTAAGTCACAAATGTAATTTGTGAAAGGTGGCAGACTGACAAGTCTGGGAACCTAACAGCAGAACAGCTAATGGAAATGCTAGTTCTCTAAATCACTGAATATATCTTTGTGAAAAATACCTTTGGCAGGGAAAAAAACTCCGTGGTATGAAGTTTTCCTGCAGGTTAGAAATGATTGATAATATTGAGTTTGAGTTGTTCACAGAAACATTGGGCAAACTTTGTCTTTTAATGTGCAAATTTCTGTGTGTGAAAAAGTTATGTATACTTGGTATTTGAGTCAATTTGTGTTCTGGGAAACTCTGCTTGATAGAAAACTTCTATTTCTTTGACTGGTCTTCTGACCTCCAATAGAAGTATTTTCTATGCTATTTGTTCAAATAGTGTTACTAGAGTTTAACTGAGCTTTTACTCTTGCTAAGTATTTTGTCTCACCCTCAAATGGAGAGAATCATATCCTCTTCTTCCAGGCTGACGACACCAGAACGAGAGGGCACAGCCTCAAGCTACGCCAGGGGAGGTTTAATCTTAACGTTAGGAAGCGGTTTTTCACAGAGAGAGTAATTGCATATTGGAATGGGCTGCCCAGGGAGGTGGTGGAGTCGCCATCCCTGGAAGTGTTTAAGAGAAGACTGGATGAGGAGCTTAGTGACATGGTCTAGCTGGGGGGTGTAGGGATGGATGACCCTGGGCCCCTTCCGGCTCGAAGTGGCCTGCTAGACTGTGAGGCATCTGGGTTGGTATTACGCTCAGGGATATGCTCTCGGTCGCTGTACGAGTATTAGATGGTGAGTTGGACTAGATGATCCTTGTGGGTCCCTTCCAACTCATAATTTTCTATGATTCTGTGATATCCTCACATATTTCAAAACTACATGATAGTATGAATTCTTGTGGTTTTGAATTTTTTTTATTTAAATGGCTTTTGATTACTTAGATGTTTTCCAAATGAAATTGTATTTTCACACTGCTTGTCTTGGAAGTGAAGTGAAAATCTAGTGCTACAAAAGAGACATCTATAACTTCAATGTAAACTCACACAAAGAGGTCCAAGACATTACATACAAATTTTTCCTATCATTTCAAAATTTTGCTACTGGCAAATATTAAGTTTGAAACTAGTGCACTTCAAAACACTTGTATGATGGCCATTTCCACAATGGTTGCTAAACCTATATTTTGGTTTGCAATTTGAGCACATTCAGACCAGCTACAACAGTGACCTGTATTGTCAAAAACCTGATAAGCTCTGCAGGTAATATTTACAGCAAATATCACAAGATTTCCAGGAAAAAGGGAATAAATATATCTATCCTTTGAGAACACCATATTTATAGTCATAAAATTTGTGATGAAATCCAGAAATATATGGAATAAATTAATTTTGACTCTGATATAATTTTAAACCAGATATGAAATAATCTAAACCTTTTCTTTCTTTCTTTCAATACTTTCACTGCAATAGTTAAAACTCATCACTTAAGTATGGTCATCAACTCTTTTGTGCTGCATTTCTTTCCAAAGAAATTGTATAGTATAGCACCAAAAGTGAACACTTTTCCTAAGCCTAGGAAAACGTTTCTGGTCATGTTGTCTGAAAGTTTCTGATTTTTAACTGAAATAAAAACCAAGCTTTTGACAACAATACCAAAAATTGCTTCTGAATCACTTTTCACTCTTTGTACTTCAATAATAAATGTAAACATCTGTCTTATGAAAAAATTTTGATCTCAGATTTAACATCCATAAATTTGGTTGTCATTGGACCCTTCAGACCAAAAATCAACATTTTGATAATGAAAAATAT
>WEKX01006349.1:0-10999 GCA_013390025.1 Pitta sordida | reverse complement strand
AAGATGGTATCTATGGCTGAAAATGGGTGGTGACAGCTGGGGCACAGGAAGGATGGGAGTGTCCTGGGGCCCCTGGAGGTGAGGGACCTCCCAGAGACCTTTTCCTGTCCCAGATCTGAGCAGGACAACCTGCACCATCACTGGCACAGCAGAGCTCCAGGCTGCGGGTGGGACAGGGCTTTGTACTGCCAAGCCTTGGCAGAAACCCANCTGCCAAGCCTTGGCAGAAACGCACCCTCCAGCACGTGCAGGCAGTTCCAGGAGAGGGTAGACAGGGTGTATCCAAATCAATATCCCACCACCCATTTGTGCTGGTTTATCTTCTTTTTCAGAGGAGCAAGCCAAGGAACTCGGTGAGTATCATTCTCCTTCCTACAAGAGAGACTTCCTAGCCCTGGGTTTGGATTTCCTTTTGGAAAAGGAAGAGGTAGCAAATACAGAACATCTTTCAGAAATATTATTTTCCACTGATCCCTGTGTGTGTTTGGGATATTCTCTGCAAATATTCTGCACTGAGAAGAAAATTCTTTCAGTTCTCAGAGTTCAATCTGACCACAAATGTATGTCCATATCAGGACAAGCAGCGTGATTGTATTTGTAGAAAATGGATGGAGCCCTTTCCTGTCGTGAGACACTGAAGTTTTGAATCAACAGGCTGAGAGATGACATTCACCAGCTTAACAACAATTCAGAAAATAGGCGGCTGCACTGTCATATCATTACCCTGGAAGCTAATCTGCTACAAGTGTGTTTGATTTCCTCTGACCTGTGTTTTTTGTGTTTATTTTAAAGCATGGAGAAGATATGCAGTTCCTCTAAAAGAAGGTAATTAAAGTTTGGTCTTTCATGGTGCTGAATATTCTTCCCTGCTTTCATCTCCCTTCCTGGCATTTCCCCTCCCCCAGTGCTGCCAGTGGAACTGGGGATGGTTCTGCTGACCCTGCCTTTACTGGAGGAAGTGTAACACCCGGACTCTGCTCATTTGGGCCATGCCCCAGGTTCAGGCCAATCTGGAGAGTCCTCATCTTCAGGGAGCTGTGCTGTCCACGTTTCTGACAGGTGGACACTTCCTCAGCCTGGAAGTGTGATGACAATCCTCTTCCCTTTCTGCTCAATGTCCTCCCTGCTCCATTTTCTGCGCCTTGCACTAATGTTGTCCTTGTGCACCTCCCCATGCCACACTCTGCCAGCTCACACTCGCACCCTGCTCCTTCCTCAGGCAGCCCCATCAAAGATCTGTCCTGGGATGAGCTTTGCCCTGATGTGTTGATTCCATCTCTCCTGCAGTGGACGTGGTTCTGGATCCAGACACAGCCCACTGGGACCTTGTTGTGTCTGACGATGGCAAAAGTGTGAAACCTGGTGACAAACGACAGGACATTCCGGACATCCCTCAGAGATTTAAGCAGCAGTGCTGCGTGATGGGCCGTGAGGGCTTCACTTCAGGGAGATACTACTGGGAGGTGGAGGTGGTGGATGCAGGAGGATGGACTGTGGGGGTCTGTAGAGAAGATGTGAAAAGGAAGGGTCATGTTGAGTTTAAACCAGAGGAAGGCATCTGGGCAGTAGGGAAATGGGCTTTTCTCTTTAAGGCTTACACCTCCCCTGATCACACTCCAATTCCTGATATCCAGACTCCCAGGTGCATCCGTGTCTCTCTGGACTATGAAGGGGAGCAGGTGGCATTTTTCAGTGTTGATGAGGGCGTTCACATCTTCACATTTGCAAGGGCATCATTTAACGGGAAAAAAGTGCACCCTTGGTTCTGGGTGGGTCCTGGGACATGTCTCAAAATACAGCCCTGATGAAGGGGTGTGACAAAGAGAAGGGTCTCCGAGGTCAGAGATCTCCTTACCTCTCTGGGTCTGTCCCTTGCTGCCCCTCTCTAAGATCTTTGTCTGAGGTCAGAGATGCTGTCCTGGTTCTGGCCCAGATCAGTGGGAGACACCATGGCCCAGACATTTTGTTGCAATACCACCTCACTTCATTGCCCTGAGCAGGGAAACTGTCTCTCTTGCTTCTGCGGGTGCTCCCTTCCAGTAGAGAAAGCGTGGAGGGTGGAGCCATTGGTTTATTGTCTTGGGCTTGGTAAACATTTTGCATGTAAATACTCTCTCTTTTGGTTTTGCTATTGTTGCTGTTATTGTTTGTTTTCTCCTCTTTCCAGTAAATTGTTCTTTTCTCAACCCATGATCTTTTCCTTTTGTGGTTTCAGTCAGAAGTGGGGGGCAGTGGAACAGAGCATCTGGTTTGGGAGAGTTTGGGTTGAGGCACTAAATTGGGGAGTTCTATTCCTCACCCACAGTGCATTCCTTTGCATCAGATCCTGCATTCAGCTGATGTCCAGCAGCTATTGACCTTCCCAAGTGTAAGAAGTGACTTGCACACAGGTAAACCCAGATGACCAAACTATGGCTAAGGTATGGGGAAAGTTATTCCAAAGTGGGAAATCCTGGGATACACTGCTGAATCATGCAGTAGGCTAAACAGCAGCCCCAAGAGTCCTGTTCCAGTGCTTTTATAACAACACCTGTTTCATGCACATCAAAAGTGATGATCTTCTCTGTGCTTAATGGTTTCTTTCTCTTCCTGAGAGGCCTTTGACAAGAGTGAGAACTTCTATCTCTTCTTGGGAGAAGGGGCTTAACTTCCCAAAACAGACAGCAAAAAATGAGTAGTACCCATTGATGGGAAAGAATTTTTTTCCACACGGGGTTTTTCCCAAAGCCTGTTTTTTCTAGCAGCAGAAACCTCCTTGAGTGAAACTCTTTTCCTCCTCAAATAAACCTGTATTTACCATTCTTTCCCTACAACAAGAGAAGGTTTCACCCATACTGGGAACGGGCAAGGAAGAAGACTTCAGTCCAGGTGATGAGCTGCAACAAGTGCTCAGACCCTTCTCCTGGAGGACAAAAGGTGTGCCCGTGTTGCTGATCTGTTATGTCAGAGGCAGGAAACAGTTAAAGGCTGCACAGCGACAGAGGAGCTGGGATGGATGCAGGCAGGTGGTTTCATAACCACGTTCCTGGCACAGACACCACTGAGAATGAGGCACCTCACACCTAGTGACCCACAAAAGCAGGACTCTGCTTCAGTCTCCATATTTCAGCATCACAACTAAACTCAGATTCAGTGTTTTAACAGCAGTAGCAATACTCACACCCGTGAGCAATGTCTGCAAGGAGAAACTGTACCAGCAGCACACAGTGGACACCCTAAAAGAAATGAGTGCTCAGAGTGGGGGATCCTGTTAAGGGACACTGAGGCACCCGTCTGCCAGAGTGTCACAAGAGGTGTCCCCCATTCTGGCAGTTGAGGTTCGAGATGTTGCTGAGAGGGTGCCACAACCTGTTGAGAGCACAGACTGCTCTGCACTGCTGCTTGTCCTTCTGGCACAAATGACACACAAGCTACAACCTGGGCAGAATCAAGGAATATCACAGAGCCCTGGTGGTGCAAGTGAACAATTTCGGTGCCCAAGTTTAAAAGAAGGATTTGGGGGTGCAGGTTCCAAAGGGGCCTTGCTTCCCCCATCACATCCAAGTGAGGAATAAGCCAGGAGACCCAGAGCAGTGACAAATGTTCCCTACTGGCTTCCCAAGATGAGAACAGAAGGCTAAGAACCTCAGGAGTGTGTATGGCTGTGGAACATCCTCTTGGATCCCTCCCAGAAAACCTGCCTGCTCCATTCCCCTTGAACAGCCTGCAGACCAATGCACACAGAATGGGCAATAAATGGGAAGGATGAGAGATTCGTGTGCGCTCCCAGGGCCAGGATATCATTGCAGTCACAGACACATGCTGGGGTAGGTCACAGGACTGGAATGCTGTCATGGATGGCTACGTACACTTTGGGAAAGACAGGTCAGCAAGGGAAGGTGGTGGAGCTGCTCTTCACACTTGAGAGCAACTGGGATGGGTCAAGCTCCTGCCCAGGGGTGAATGAAGAAGGAGACAAAAGTTTATGGGTGGAGCATTAAGGGACTGTCTCAGATGGGCAGCTGGACTCAGGCAGTGACTGTCCCCCTGTGCTGGGCTGTAGTGAGGCCGCACCTCAATTCCTGGATTCACTTTTGGGCCCCTCCCAACAAGAAAGACATTGAGGAGCTGGAGCGTGTCCAGAGAAAGGAACAGAGCTGGGGAAAGGTGTGGAGCACAAATGTGAGAAGGAGCAGCTGTGGGAGCTGGGGAGGGCTGGAGCTCAGCCTGAAGAAAAGGAGACTCAGTGGGGACCTCTCACTCTCTGGAACATCCTGACAGGAGAGTGGAGCCAGGGGAAGGTTGGGCTCTGATCTCAGGGAACAAGAGATAGGACCTGAGAAAATGGCCTCAAATTGCACCAGGAGAGGTTTAGGTTGGGTATTAGGGAAAACTCACCCCTTCTCCCATCCCCAGGCTGCAGTGAGTGTGGATAAAACAAGTGTCTGAATCCAACCAGCCTCCTCCCACCTCACAGATCCCACGGGACCTTCTCTGCCCATCACAAAAACCTTCTCTCCTTGGTCTGCAACAACACAACAGCAGCTGGACTCACTATTCCTATCAACACCGTGGCCTGGGAGACTTGTCCCCCTCCAAGGGAGACAGGAAAGGATCCAAAGCCTGGAAGGACCCAGAGCAGCCCAGCAGAGGCAGGAGCTGGCCCTGCAGTTTGGGAACAGCACTGCAAGGGGAGCTTCAAGTTTGGCTTGGAGACCAAAGGCTGACAGCCAGGCATGCAAACCAGGCTTTCATAATCTGTAAAATTACTTTTACGTAGGAAGCATTTAGCTGGCAAGTACGAAGTACCAGGAAGTTTATCTGATATAGAGAAGTCAGTATTGCTATTACGTCTGCAGAGGCTGCTGCAGCTCAGCTCCAGTCCCAGTCCCTGCTCCAGTCCCATCCTGTTCCCACACAGGTGCTCCCTGCTCCACACACCCCTTCCATGGCAGTGGGTGCTGCTCCACTGCTCTGTGCCTTGTCCTGGGTGCCCCTTCCCTCAGTCCCTCCCTAAAAAACCCCGTGTCACCAGGACACTCCCAGTGAAGAAAGGAAATAAAAGTGAGACAAACTTTGGGCTGTTGTGTTGTTACTGGGGAGGGCCAGGCCTGCAGGGCCCGGCTGCCTCCCTGAGAGTGACCCCAGTGCCCTGACCTGCCCCAGGAGCCCCGGCAGGAGGGTTCAAAGATGGACAAAACCCAGGGATTTTAGTCATTTCTGGGCAGTTTCCCTGTCAGTGCACAGGAGTCTCCCTGGTGTGGGCCAAACAAAGCCATGATGTTTGGAACAAGGGAACATGTGCCGGGGGTGTGTGAGGGGCTGCCCAGAACGATCCTGATGCTCCCCGAGATGCTGCCCTGCAGAGGATCCTGACCTGAGCCTGCCCTCTGCCCTCTGGCCCAGCCCCTGGCTCCAGGCTGGTGGGAGATGTCAGACATGTGCCACCCCACGCTCTGGCCCGAGCCGTGGCCAGGCCATGGTGGGCTGTGTCCAGCTGTGTCCAAAATGTGTTTGAGCTGTGTCTGGCTGTGTCCAGCTGTGTTGGTGTGTCCAACCTCTGTCTGTGTCCAAGCTCAGTGTGCAAAAGCTGCTGCAGCTGCAGAGCAGGATCCATGTTCTGGGTGGTCCTTCCTAAGTGGCTCTGGGAGCCACCAGGGACCAGCAGCGTGGCAGGGCCTGCAGGGCAGTGTGGGGCAGGGCTGGCCCAGGCAGCCATCAGTCCCTGTTCCATGGGGCGATGAGGAACCCCGACAACCCCTGTAGCCCCAGCCCTGCCCTCAGCCCCTGGGCCTGGACCTGCCTTGCAAAGCCTGGTCACACCCCTCTTGCAGAGGGGATTGGAAATTGTGGAGCTGTGCATTAAAGGTGCCCCTCAAAACACTGCAGAACTGATGCTGGATGCATCATTATTTATATTATCTATTTATCTATATTGAAAAGCCCGGTGATGCCGAATTCCAATTCAACTGATGCTGAATTCCAGTCTGTTTTAAAACTCAGCTTTCCTCCTGTCCAGGGCAATGAGTTGCCTTTCAGAAAAACATGTTTTCTCCTTGGTTGAAGTAATTGTCCCTCAATACACAGCACCACTCCTTTGGGGTGTTTCCAATAACAAGGAACAAAAGCAAAGGTTACAAGTTTTCTGCCATCTCCACCACTAAACCTTCTGCCCTGCTCCTCTGTCGTGGTGTAAGCCCAGCTGCCAACTAAACACCAAAGAGCTGCTTGGTCTCACACACACACCCACAGGTGGGTTGGGGAAAAAAAAGGAAAAAACACCGTTGTGAGTTGAGACATAAAAAGTTTAATAACTGAAACCATGTAAAATATTATACTGCTAATAATCATTATAAGAATTGCAATGAAAATAAAACCCAAGAGGAGCAAGAGTTGCCCAATACAATTGCTCACCACCTGTGCCCAGCCCGTCCACCTTGTCATCTGACCATAGAGAGTAGAAATTGCCTGGCTGGGAGCAGAGGTCCATGGGTGTCTCAGGTTGGCATGATATAGTATAATATGTGTGGTAAATACATCTTAGTATTTTATTTTTATGGTTTCTTTTTTTTTTTGTATTTCATATTGTTGTTTTAAACCAGCACTGTCTGTAACACTTTCCCCCTCTTTCCCCCACCGGAAGGAATTTGAGGCATTCGGCCCGGAAGTAGGAGAAAAAAATTCTAGGAGCAGCTCGAAAAAAAAATCGGCAGCGGGGAAGTGGCAGCATGAAAGAAAATCGGCTTCTTCTTCTTCTTCTGTTTTTTTTTTCCCTTCGCAGGTTTTTTTCCCCTTGGCGCTTTGAGGAACTGTGTTTGTCTTTGAACTTTTTCCCAGAGAGGGTGATCTGTCAGTGGAAGGGGCTGCCCAAGGAGGTGGTGGAGTCACCGTCCCTGGAGGTGTTTAAGACAAGGTTGGATGATGTACTTGGTGGCATGACCTGCATATCAGGGTAGTGTGTTATTGGTAGGATGGGTGCTGGTAGCAGGATGACAACAGGTTAGGGAACAGGTGATACGTGACAGGTTGGACTCAATGATCTCTATGGTACTGAGGATACAGGGGTAGATAACTCTGGCTGGATATTGTAAAGGGTGTAGTGTTTTGATGATTATGAATGTAATCTGATAATTGTTTTCACTGGTTTTGGGGGTCTTTTGGACTGGACCCATTAAAAACTTCCCTTTTTCCGGCACCTGGTTCAAAGCTGCTCCAGGGGAGGTTCTGACTGGACAGGAGGGAGCATTTCTTCACTGAGAAGGTGGTAAAACCCTGGAACAGGCTTCCTGGAGAGATTGTCAATGCCCCAGCGTCTAAGAGGCATTTGGACAATGGCCTTAGTAACAAGCTTTAACTTCAGGCCAGCTCTGAAGGGGTCAGGCAGTTGAATGAGAAGATTCTTGTGGGTCCCTTTCAACGGGAATATAGCAATACCTCGCTATTTTGTGCTTCGATTTTCACTACCTCACTCCTTTGCAGATTTTCTCCTAGGAATACATTCTGCAGATTCCTCGCTATTACACAGGATTTTT
The DNA here is from genome assembly GCA_013390025.1 of Pitta sordida. Classification (NCBI taxonomy): domain Eukaryota; kingdom Metazoa; phylum Chordata; class Aves; order Passeriformes; family Pittidae; genus Pitta; species Pitta sordida. Next base: position 3,488 of record WEKX01006349.1, on the reverse strand, counting down.
GCATTTTACAGTATACATATTTTTATATATTCATATTTTTTATATATTTATTATTTTGAATCAGCACACTCTTGGCTGATCCTGTATCGGGGGCTCTGATCGGCTCAGTGAACGTTCACATGCACTTACAGCCTGCAGTGTTCTGCATCTCCCCTGCTTTAGTTGTCTGACTGAACTATTTCAAACCCTACGACGCCTTCCAAACTTCCTGTGTCTTCTAAGACTTCCAGCAGCGCAACCAAGTGCTCAAGGAGAATGCTTCCAGGTGCTGAAAAGGTGAGACTCCAACATATTAAAGGAAGGAAGAACCTTTGCAAGTGTTGCACACCATTATGGCTTAAATGAATCCACTAATCCTTACATAAAAAAGGAAGAAAAGGACATAAGGAAGACAGCAGCATTGTCTTTTGGCAAGACTCAGAAGAGGGTGTCAACTCCTTGCAGTGAGCTCATTGTGATGATGGAGTCTGCATTGGCCACGTGGATAAATGACTGCAGAAAAAAGCATCTTCTTGGATACCAACACCATTTGTACCAGAGCAAGGAAGCTTCATGAATCTTTTACTGCAAAAGGTGACGAAGAAGCAGGACCATTGAGTGATTCTCTCACTACAACAGCCCAATTCAGTGCCAGCGAGGGATAGTTTGAGAAGTTTCAGAAACGCTCTGGACATAGGAGCATTTTATTGCATGGGGAAGCTGCCTCTGCCAATAAAGAGGGAGACGAGAAATGTGTGAAAGAGACACTCAAAACCATAATTGAGGAAGGGGACTACAGGCCCAAACAAGTATTTAGTATGGATGAGACAGGCTCATTCTGGAAGAGAATCCTGTTTTGCACTTTCATTATGAAGGAAGAAAGAAAAGCCCCTGGGTTTAAGGCTTGAATGGAGGAGTGACTTGGATTATGTGCGGGAATGGTGATGACTTTATGATAAAGCCAGAGTTTATATACAAGTCAAAAACCAAAAGGCCTTAAAAATCAAAAATAAAACTCGGTTGCCTGTTTATTGGATGCATCACTTCAAGGCTTGGGTCACGAAACTCTTCACAACGGATTGATTCCACCAGTGCTTTATCCTGCAGACCGAGCATTATCTGTCTGTCCAAAGTCTTCTGCTCATGGACAATGCTGCAGGACAGACTGAGCCCCCCTCAGGCACCACAGCCTGCAGCTGAGCAGCAGGAAAGCCAGCCCTGCAGAGGCTCAGAATGAAGGTTGCCAGCTCACGATGGCAGCTGATGTGGGAATTGATAAAAAAAGGCACAGTGGCCACTGAGCCCAGGCTCCCCTAAGCTGCTGCTGCCCTGCCACCATGTGCAAACCACATGCTGAGACTGTGGAGAACGGACAGAGCTCGAGTCCACAACCACAGTGCCCTTGAAGTCCATCAGGACTGTGGTTTGGTGGCTGTGCAGGTTCTTCTGGAAGTACCAGAGGCAGAAGCCTCCTCGGGCTTGCACCTGCAGGGGAGCTCGAAGGTCATGTCTGCCAAGTAAGCAACATTCTCAAGCATCAGGAAGGCGGGACACGCCATCCCCTTGAACACATCCCCTTTCTCCTCAACGGCAAAGGCCTGGAGAACATCGACCAGGCAGAGAAGAATGGCAGCTTCCAACAGCCTCGTCCCCATCGCTACAGACAGGCTCTGCCCCAGCAGAACTCACCCAGCCCAGACGTGCTGCTGGGAGCAACAACCTCCTTCCCTGGGGCCGCCTGGCCTCTGTGACACCCACTCTGGAACCCACCTGTCCCCAGCAGCTCTGGAGCCTGTCCCTGGACACCAGGGAGCTGTGATGGGAACAGTGGAACTGCTGCCATCCTATGAAGTCACAGGGGCACGGAATGGTTTGGGTTGGATAGGACCTAAGGTGGTCTCACACCAAACCCCCAGAGAGGGGACCAGGCCACCTCCCTTCTCCAAACAGCCAACTGCCACCACAGGATGTCAGCAAGTGACAATTATCAACCAGTAATGCAAAATCCGGAGATTTTGCTTTTTTGTGATTTGATATCAATTTATACTATTGTGATTTATATTGNTATATATATATATATTTATATATACATGTATTTATTGGAATATATATAAAAAAAGATTATACATATATGTCAAACCAACACTGGCAAGCAACAGGTAAATACCCCAATCACCCCCCAAAACCACCCACACAAACAGAGTATCTCTCAGCTGGCAGGCAAACCCACGAAAATGTTGGTGAGAGCCAACAATGAGAGCCAACAATGAGAGCATCCCGGTGTGCAACAGTGTGTCCAAAAAGCCTGCCTTCTCAGGAGGTGGGGCAAAGGTCTTAGGGAATTGAAGTTTTTCGGTCTCCAAGTCCTTAAACCTCTTTCTTCGGAGCAAATGACTTCGAACCACAAATCCCAAGACCCCCCTTGGGGTTCCACCAGTTAAACCGGTTCAGCAGGTAGGGGAATTTCCGGCCGTTCCTTCCCCTCCCTCCCCTGAACTCGGGAAGCGAGGGGGGCAGGGTGAAAGAAAAAAAAAAATTAAAACTTTTCCTTTGTAAACACGCAAAAAAACCCCTCTAACACTAACCCATTACAAACAGGGAAAGTTTAGGCTTGATATTAGGAAAAAGTTTTTTACTGAAAGAGTGATTCAGATGTGGAATGGGTTGCCCACAGAGGTGGTTGAGTTACCAACCCTGGATGTATTCAAGGGGAGGCTAGATGAGGTACTGAGTGATATGATCTAGATGTAGACGATTGGTTAGTTGGATTATAGGTTGGACTAGATGATCTTCAAGGTCCTTTCCAGCCTCATCTATACCGTGATACTGTGAATCTGTGGAAACACAAGTAGGAAGGGGCTTTTGTTCCAGCAGGGCCAGCCTGGGAGGTGGCAGTGACCAGAGTGGCTCCAGGGTGGGAGACAGGGACACTGCCTTCAGTTTCTGAGCCCGATGGGGCCCAAGTCCCTTCACTGGGTGAGTTCATCTGGGGTCTTTAGTGCAGGGAGAAGCCCCAGGACAGTGTTAAAATTCCCTGAGCAGACTCCACACAAATTTGAAGGGTACACTCGAGTCCCTCCATCGATGGATCATGTCATTTGGAGTTGGTGCAAGTGGCAGCAGGCAAGGTCTGAGCCGAGCTCGAGGAGCAGAGAGGGAGCCCAGAGCACCTGAAGTGTTTTAAAGGATGGACCAGAACAGCATTTCCAGTCCCGGGATGGCCAGTGTGCGATGGTTCCTTCGAGGAATCCACAGGGAAAAGCTCCTCAGTTCCAAACTGCTTCTCTAACTATTTACCCCACATTAGTAACACCGACCCCCTCTGAGCCTGGGTCTGACTCTCCCGGGGCCAGATCTCCCTCAGCGGGGACTGCCCGGGCTGTGGGGTCTCCGGAGATCGACTCTCCTCCGGCCCCGGCCAGAACTGACAAAACGAGGCCCCGCCCCGGCCCAAAAGAGACCCGCTGGTCTCCTCAGGGCCGGGGCGGGGCGGGTTGGGGCTCCCCGAG
>WEKX01006346.1:27652-41084 GCA_013390025.1 Pitta sordida | reverse complement strand
CCGCCCCGGGGAAGGGGCCGCCTCGGCCCCGCCAGCCCCGGCCCTGGTGCGGAGCGGCTGCGGCGGAGCTGCCGCACACCCCGACCCTGGGGATCGCCCGCCCTGCCTTCGCTGAGCACGGGGTTCCTGGGGACCCCCCACTTCAGCAGAGCCCCTCGGGGTCTCGGTGCAGCCCCCCGGTACAGCTCGGGAGTGGCCGTGCGGGACGGAGCCTCAGCCCCGCCATGGGGCGGCTTCACCTCCCGGCCACCCCCGTGTCATCGGGCACGGCCCCTCCGGGCTGCTCTTCCCGGGGATCAACGGAGGGATCCCCTCGTGTGTCACAGCTCGGGTGGGGTGGGGGCAGATCCCGGGGGGCACCCTCCCTTCCTCCCGGTCACCCCCCGAGGCTTCCCCAGACAGATGGGCCCGGGGGTCCCGGACCACATGGGGAGACCCCGGTAGTGGTTGGGGTGTACTGAGAAGGGCTGCGGGTTTCTGTGCCCCTCATCGTGTCCTGAGGTGCCACCATGGGCACGGGGAGGGATTGAGGGGAGGTGTTGGAGGGCTGGCAGGGTGGGTGTGTGCCCCGAAATGTCCTGCTGCAGGAAACCCCTGCACACGGGTGTACGTGGGGTGTCCCTGTGCCAGGGAGAGTGTCCCTGTGCTCTTTCGGGGGATCTCAGTCCCAGACCTTGCCCTGGATCCACTGCCCTCGTGTGTATCCTGGTCCCCAAGAGCAGGACATGTCACCAGGGCCCAGCTGGGGAGGCCGAGGGCTGCGGGAACCCCCCGGGCAGCCCCGGCAGGACCTGGTGGGTGTTGGGGCTCCACGATCCAGCAGCTGACTGGAAAGGGTCTCTGTAGGGGATCCCACGGGCAGGGTGGTGCTGTGCCCTTCCTGGCATGGGGGGGATGGCCATGGACCCCCAGAACCCACCGCGATGGGGTCAGTGGTGTCCCACAGGGCTGGGGCGAGGGGTCTCCCTCTCCTGTGCCGAGCTGGGCTGTGCTCCCTTCCCTCCTTCCCCCAGCCCTGGCCCAGCTGCCGGGGGAATAACAATAAATAACACCCGAGCCAAGGCTGGTGCAGCGAGGGCAGAGCTGCAGCTGCGGCTCCGGGCCACCAGCCCCGGCTGTTGTTGTGCTGGGCCGCGGCGTGGGCACGGGCACGGGCACGGGCGTGCGGACGTGGGCTGGGCATCGTCTCCTGCACAAAATGGTTCCCGGGCTGCCCTCCCAATCCCATCCGCCCACAGCCCCTTTCCTCTCCGGTGGCCCCGCGCCTGCCCGTGGGGGTTTGGGGGGTGGATCTGGTCCCACCAGACACTCTTGCAACCCAGCTGTCCCCAGGCCCCGGTGGCTTCTGTGGTCCCCTCTGGAGCCAGCACGGCCCTGCCATGTGGTGGGAAACCGGCCTCGGGGGTGGGGTCCCTCTCCCAAATCTGGGCTCGCTCCTCGCTCCCATCATCCTCATTCCGGCTCCACCACCTCCCACCAGCTCCTCTGTCTTCATCCCGGCCCTGCTGAGCCTATCCCAGCTCCACTATCCCCATCCCAGCTCCACCATTCCCATCTCAGCTCCTCCATCCCCATCCCAGCTCCACCATTCCCATCTCAGCTCCTCCATCCCCATCCCAGCTCCACCATTCCCATCTCAGCTCCTCCATCCCCATCCCAGCTCCACCATCCCCACCCCAGCTCCACCATTCCCATCCCAGTTCCACCATTCCCACCCCAGGTCCACCATTCCCACTCCAGCACCACCATCCCCATCCCAGCTCCACCACCCCTTCCCAGCTCCACCATCCCCATCCCAGCTCCACCACCCGTTCCCATGCCTCTCCTGGTGTTTTCCCCCTTCCTGCCCCACCACTTGTTTAATCCTTTCCCGTCTGAGTCAGCCGCAGGGAGGGGAAGGGATTGACCTCCAGCCAGGGCTGCTGGGGACCCTCTGGGCTTGGGAAGCAGCGTCCCCAAATCCAGGCCTCACTTGGAATGACTTCCGTGGCTGGTTTTTAGCCCTCTGGAAAAGCCCCCAGGCAGCACCAGGGAGGTTCTGCAGCCAGGGCTCACCCCACCCGGTTTGCCACTGGTGTTACTGGAGCCTGAGGAGGCTCAGCACCAGGGGTTTGGGGTCTGGCTGAGCAATTCCCGAGGCTCCCTTTAATTCCTGGTGCCACACCCTGGAGCACCATCAGGGCCACATGGCTGGGACAGGCTCCTGCGGAGAACTCTGGAGAAAAGGGAATTGCACTAGAGGGAAAATTTTCCAGGATTCCTGAGGAAGGGCAGAATTTATTTTTTTTTTAATTAATTTTTTAAAAAAATCTTTAATTTTAATTCTTCCTTGGTGTAAACCTGCATTTTGCTCCCGGCTTTCCAAACTATTATTTCTGGGATGAAACACTTTGTTTTCCTGAAAACCTTTGTGGTTTCTATTTATCTCTTTAAAAAATCATAGTTCACAGGGATTTGTTGCCATTCCCTGGATATTCATAAACTTGCAGCATTTGGGGCCGGAGGGGAGAACCAAACCTTGGGGTGGTGCCTGTTCAGCTCCAGCTCATGGAATTTTCATGGATACTCTGCATCCAGCCAGCCTTTAATTCAATTTATTTAACCTTTCCTCCCCCTATAACCACCTTTTCGGGGGGCAGCTCCACCAACCCTTTTCCTCCCCAGCCCCTGGAGATTTTTTTTTTTTTATTTTTATTTATTTATTTTTCCCTGACGGGCTTTTCCCACTGCCCTCCCAGATGCCAAAGGGACGATCCGGGAGATCGTGCTGCCCAAGGGGCTGGACCTGGACCGGCCCAAGCGGACGCGGACGTCCTTCACGGCGGAGCAGCTCTACCGCCTGGAGCTGGAATTCCAGCGCTGCCAGTACGTGGTGGGCAGGGAGAGGACGGAGTTAGCGCGGCAGCTCAACCTCTCCGAGACACAGGTGAGGTGACCAGCCCTGGCAGGGGCTGGAGCGCGGTTGGGGCAGGGAGGGGGGACTCGTCTGGTGCTCCAGGGGGTGACTCGGCTCCATCCCTGTGTCCTGAGACAGGGATGGAGGACACGTCTGGTACTCCAGGCGGTGGCTCAGCTCCATCCCTTTGTCCCGAGCCCCAGGAGCGGCTGGTTTAGGGTTGGAGGGGACCCTCCGCCGGGCAGTGTCCCTTTGGAAAAGGGACAGGGCATGGATGGCCCTGTGGAAGGTGTCCCTGGGTGGCACTGGATGGGCTTTCAGGGCCCTCCCAACCCAAACCGTGCCAGGATCCAAGAAAAGCCGGGGAGAGGAAGGGCAGGGGGGTGTCTGTGGGGGCACATGGCAGGGTGGGACATCATGGGTCCCCGAGCTGGCGGGTCCCACACCCGCCGCTGCCCAATCCCAGAGGGACGGGGATCTGCTGGGGACGGTCCCTGTGGAACGGTGGCCCTGGAATCCCCTCCCCATCACCTCCCTGTGCGGGGCTGGGGATATGGGGAGGGGTTTCCCTGGTTTTCCTCTGCTGGGGCGTGGGGAGAGCTGGGCAAGAGGGGCAGGGAGAGGTCACACCGTGCTCCAAAGAGGGGTTGTGGTGGTTTGGGCTTAGAAATTTACCATGAAATAGTAACAAAAATTAAAAGTTACAATAATAATTATAATAACAACAGCAACATAATAACAATAATAACACCACTGATAATAAAACCCCAGCCCAGGCCGCCCCTGCTCTGTCCCATCCGGCGCAGCGGGAGACGCTGACACAGTTCCATCGATTCCCACGGGAAATAATTCCGATTTTTTCCGACCCTTTTGTAGAACAAACACATCCCAGCCATCCCTTGGCTCCAGGCCCTCGCTGTGCGCCGAGGGGTCTGGGTTTGGGGAGATCCTCATGCTCGGGGTGTTTTGGCACTGGTTGGGTTGAGTTTTGGCACTGGTTTGGTCGTGTTTTGGCACTGATTTCATTGGTGTTTGGCACTGGTTTGGTCGTGTTTTGGCACTGGTTGGGTGGTGGTTTGGCACTGGTTTGTTTTGGCACTGGTTGGGTTGTGTTTTGACACTGGTTTGTTTTGGCACTGGTTGGGTTGTGTTTTGGCACTGGTTGAGTTGTGTTTTGGCACTGGCCAGGTGAGGGGGAGCAGAGCTGTGGTGAGCACTACCAGCTGTGTTTGGCACTTTTTTTTGTGGCAGAAGGGGGGTGTTTCGGCAGGGAGGAGGATTTGGTGTGGGAGGATTTTTTTGGTGGCTGCGCCGTGGCTGGGAACAAAGCGTTCCTGCTCCTTGGGATCCCCCTTCCCCTGGGCTGGGCATTGTGGGGAGTCCCTCTTCCCAGGGCTCCGATGGCACCTCCACAGGGCCAGGAGGGACATGGGTGGGCACGGCCGTGCCACACTGGGGGATTAGCTTTGTCCCCCTGGCATGGGGGACACGGTACATGGGCAGGGGCTGGATCCTGCCCAGGGATGGGAGGACACATCATAGGGTTTAGTCCCCTCCTTTCCCACCGGTTTGGTGCCTCACTGCTCTCACAGCGCTTGGTGACAATTCCCACCCTGTGGGCTGGCAGTGTCCCCTCTCCTTCCCACACCTCCCTTTTCTCTTTCCTCCCTGTCTTCTTTAATCCCTTCCTGTGCTTTTCTCACCACTTCCTTCCCTGCAGCAAATTCCCTGTTTGCCTTCCTGGCCCCCCCCAGTCCCTCCCCCGCCCACTGCCATCCCCAGGGATCCTCATCCCAGGCTCCATGCTCCTCTTCCTCAGTGGGATGCAGCTCTCCTGGGTGTCCCCCTGTGCTGGTCCTTGGGATGCTCCTCCTTCCTGGGAGCCTTCCTCAGGGCATTCCAAGAGCTGGGGGGTGACCAAGTTTTCCAAGTGACTCTGGAGGGTGCTGATCCCACCTGGAGATGGGTGGTCACCACCAGCTCCCTCCTGTCCCCCCCAGCTCCTCTCCCCCACCATCAGCTGAGACATAAATCCAACTCCTGCAGCATTCTGAGGATTTCGGGTGCTTCTGGATTTCCCTCCCGGCATTATCCTGGAGCAGCTCCCAGGATTTAGGGTCCAAGGGATGTTCTGGTGATGGATCCCACCCAGCAGTGGCTGTGGCTGATTTTTGGTTGGCGTTGGAAGGCGGGACAACGGGATGGAGGATCCTTCCCAACCCCTCGCTGGGTTACATTTTGATTTCGAGGTTTTAGGAGGCTGCTCCTGACTTGCCCCTGGATACGATGGGAATTCCCCCACGTCCCACCAGGGGAAGGATGAAGGGAAAGGATCACCAGGGATGGGGGGGTTTGTGCCTGTGAATGTCCGGAGGTGGGGGACAATGACTCATCCCTGTGAGGAGGGAGTGGTGCCAGCGGGGTGACGAGATGGGAAGAGACACGGTGGCACCGCAGCCGGGGAGCCTGGCCCGAGCCTCCCCCACAGCGGGGCCGGAGAAATCCTGCAGGGAGGGGGAAAGGCCTTTTTTAGACTCTTACTTCGCTTCCCTGGCACCTGATCCTGCAGGAGACACGGCGGGGGCGTTGGGGGCTTCTGGTTCCCTTGGCTCTGGATCCTCCCCAGGGTGGGGGGAATACCCAGGGACAGAGTGGGATCACTGGGAGGAGAGCAGGGATCAGACTGGGACAGAGTGGGATCACTGGGAGGAGAGCAGGGATGAGACTGGGAGAGAGTGGGATCAGCCAGGGGAGAGGGGAGGATCATCCACGGAGGACAATTGCCATGGGGAGACAGGAATCACCGGGAAATGAGGGAGGAATCATCCAGGGAGAGAGTGGGATCACTGGGAGAGAGTGGGATCACTGGGAGGAGAGGGGAGGGTCACCCAGGGAGAGGGAGGTTATTTGGGAGACGCTTCTTCCTGCCCAGGGAATTCCTCTCCTCCCTCCAGGGATCCAAGTACCAGCTCTCCCAACGCCGTCTGTGCTTTCCCTAATTAATCCACGGGCGTGATTAGCGCTAAATGAGTTTAATTAACCTGGAGAGAATTTTCCCTGAGGAATCTTTTCCTGGAGGAATCTTTCCCTGGAGGAATATTTCCTGGCAGCTGCATCCCGGGAGAGCTCTCAGGTCCCTGGGGTGGGCTGGGGAGGCCGTCCCAGCCTTTCCCAAATGCAGGGAGCAGCCGTGTCCATGTGTCCATGTGTCCGTGTGTGTCCTTCCTCCAGGCAGCTCGACCCGAGCCCTTGGGGGAAAAGTGGCCCTTCTGAGTGTCACTGAGGGACGGGAAGCGCCGGGCAGAGGAGGCAGAAGGACCGCGGGGGGATAATTCCCACAAATCCCTCGTCGGGAGGGCTGGAATGGGATGGACGGGCTGAGGGGATTTGCTCTCTGGGTCGGGAGTTCAATGCCAGGCTCAGGTTCAAGTGACCCGGTGTGTTTTCCAGCTCTGCCCTGCCCTCCTTGGAGTGGGGACAGAGCTGGGACACCCGGGGACAGGCTCCCAGCTGCCAGCCCTGCTGCTGCACCGGGACACAGCTCCCCCATTCCCAAAGGCCGGAGGTCTGGGGGACAGGGGTGTCACCAGTCCGGGGTGGGAACTCCTGGGAGATACTGGGATGGGGCACAGAGTGTGGAAAGGTCAGTGTGGTACCTCCAGGGGAGGTTCAGTTGGATATTGGGAACAATTCCTGCTGGAAAGGGCTGCCCAGGGCAGGGGGGGGATCCCCATCCCTGGGGGATTTACCATCCCTGGGGATGTGGCACTTGGGGACATGGCCAGGGGTGGCCCTGGCAGTGCTGGGGGAAGGGTTGGACTCCATGATCTTGGAGGGCTTTTCCAACATAAATGATTCAGTGATTCCAGGATTCCTGGCTGCTGGCAGGTCCATGGGAGTCCCCTGGAATTCCCCCGACTGTGATGGCTCCATCCAGACCTTCCCAGGGACAATCTGCTGGGCCACCCTGGCACCGGCTGGGCTCCTGCAGCCCCGTCACTGCCGGGGACCCAACGCCCCCCGGAGCATCCTGTGACCCCCCACACACGGGGACAAACGTGTGTGAGAGGCAGAGAAGGGGCGGGAAGGTCTATTTATAGCCCAGCAATTAAGATGACGCTGTTAAAAATTAATCTCTCCTCACGTCGTTAACGACTCTCGGTCCTTGCAGGGAGACAACCAGGGGACTGGGGTTGGTGCTGGCACCAGTTCTCCTCTCCCGGGAGGAGCAGGGAAGCCGAGGATGGGAGGGGGGGGGAATTCCCTGGAACTCGAGCATCCCATGGTCCCAATGGAGGCTGAAGGGACCGGCCCCTCTTTCTGCTCAGCCCCCGCTGCCACATCCCTGTGCCAACAGGTGATTTTTGAACTGCCAGAGGACAGGGCTGGGTGGGATTTTGGGGGAAGGAATTCCTCCCTGGGAGGGTCATGAAGGACTGGGATAGAATTCCCAGAGAAGCTGGGGTTGTTCCTTCCCTGGGAGTGTCCGAGGCCAGGCTGGAGCAGCCTGGGATAGCGGGAGGTGTCCCTGCCCATGGAACAAGGGCTTTAAAGGTGCCTCCCAAGCCAAACCGGTCTGGGATTCTGTGATCCGATGGTTCTTCTCTGAAGGGGCCTCCATCCATCCCACCCTCCCTCCATCCCTCCATCCATCCCTCGCCCCCTCACTCCGTATCTCCTGGTGGGTATTTTCTGGAAGGGCTGAGCTCCCCAGCAGGATCCTGCCCCGGGGTCTGGGATACCCCAGGGGACATGGGCACTGCATCCAGGGACACTATCCCGCTGTTAAAACCTTGGGAACGGGTGGCTGAGGTGGGGGGGACACATCAGCCTGAACGATGCCATGTTTAAGGACCCCCAGATCGGATCTGGGCACTGAGGTCACCTGGAGGGGAGGGAGTTCCTGTGTCCCGTGTCCCACTGGAGGTGCCCAGGGCTGGGTGTCCTTTCCCACCCTCCAACCTGCGTCAGAGCACGTTTGGAGTAAAGCAGGACACGTGGCCCAGCTAATCCCGGCCCTTCCTCCTGGGAGGGACACGGGGGGTTCACCCCGGGGCCGTGGGGGGCAACAACACCCAGGCGTGAGCGGGACCCCCGGCCTTGGCACAGCCCCTTGGGTCCTCAGGGATTCACCTCCTGTGCCTTTTGTTCCCAAAAGCTGGGGAAGAGGGTTTGGGTCATGAACATTGGGTTTTTGGGGGGATTGGGGAACGTTGGGCATTTTCAATGGAAAAATGAAAAATATCCCCCAGCTTTGGAATTTGTGATGGAAAATTTTGGTTCTCAGTGACTCGGAACTGGGTGTTCCCAGAGTGATCCCAAGACCCTCTCAGCATCCTCCAAGAGCACATAACTTAAATATTTTCCTTAAAATTTTGGGAAGTGGTTTTGGTGGTGGTTTTGTTGAGTTTTGGAGCTGGTTCTGGTGCTGGGGCAGGAACCCCAAAGGCCTGAGCCCCCACCCACCCCCTCCATCCCCACGCTGGGTGTGGGACCCCAGGGCTGTGTGAAGGGTGGCCCTGCCAGGGCGGGGTGTCCCACCCAACCCAGCACCTCCTGGAACCCCAGGAAAGGAGGGAATTCACCCTCCAGCCACCACTGGTGCCCTTGACACCAGCGGTTGTCCCTCACCAGTGTCAGTGTGTCTGGGGATGGTCCCTTGGGGTCACCTCACCCTGGGACCACCAGGATGGTGGTGAGGGATGACCTGCCATTGACCCTCATCCCCTTCCCTGCTCCTTCATCCAAATTTTCCCTTTCCAAAGAGTACTGGAGCACCCAGGAGGTTCCTTGGAAGTGAAGTAAAAAATATCCTGAATTCTGGAGCAGGAGCAGGACAAGGGCACAGCTCTGGGTGGGATTTTGGATCTGTGGAGGGGAAGGAAGGGTCTGGGAGTGGCACAGGGGGCTCCTGGTGGGTCGGCGACAATTCCCATCCTGGCCGTCCCCACCACGCTGGTGGAGCCCGTTCCCAAAAGTCTCTTGGGACTGTGGGGTGTCCCCAGGAGGTGTCGGGGCACGGAGGGGCTGCAGGCGGATCTGAGGGATGAACCCACCCCTGGGAAGCAGCAGAAGGGTCATGGGGCTGTTACGAAAGCCGTGGGTTTGGGCAGCAGTCATGGCTTACACAACACGGGCGCTGAGCCTGCGCTGAGCCCCACTGGGGATGGAGGAGGAGGAGGAAAATGGGATCCCAACGTGCCCCGCGCCGCGGTGGGAGTCAGCTGATGGCGGCGGGAGCTAATCCCGGCCGGCAAATGGAGCTGGGAATAGCACGGGATGGCGGCTGCGGGGCCACACGTGAGCGCGGGGCGCGTGACGGCGCCGGGGTCACCGCCGGGGCAGGGCCTCCAGAAACACCGGCCCCGAACCCAAAACATGGCCCCAAAACACGGCCTCAAACCCAAATCATGGCCCCAAAACACGGCCCCAAACTGAAATCATGGCCCCAAACCCAAAACACGGACCCCAAACCCAAAACACGGCCCCAAAACGCGGCCCCAAATGGAAATCACAGCCCCAAACCCCAAACAAGGCCCAAAACAAGGCCCCAAACCCAAAACAAGGCCCAAAACATGGACCCAAAACATAGCCCTGAAACACAGCCCAAAACACAGCCCCAAACAGAAATCACAGCCCCAAACCCAAAACAAGGCCCAAAACAAGGCCCAAAACACGGCTCCAAACCCAAATCACGGCCCCAAACCTAAAACACGGCTCGAAAACATGACCCCAAATCAAAATCACGGCCTCATACCTAAAACATGACCCCAAACCCAAATCATGTCCCCAAACCCAAAACAAGGCCGCAAACCCAACACAGAGCCCCAAACCATGGCCCTAACCCCAAAACACGGCCCCAAACCCAAAACACGGCCCTAACCCCAAAACACGGCCCCAAACCCAAAACATGGCCCCAAACCCAAAACACGGCCCTAACCCCAAAACACAGCCCCAAACCCAAAACACAGCCCCAAACCCAAACCACGGCCCCAACCCCAAAACATGGCCCAGCCCAGCCCAAGGTTTGTCCTGTTGAGCCATCGGGCAAGAGAAATCCAAGGGCATCTTGGAGGCTCCTTGTGTAACCAAGGGGAGGTGCGTTGGGAATAAACTAAAACGACAGGAAATAAAGGGAAATTCCATAAAGGAAGAGGAATAGAATAAATCAAAAGTACGTAAAATAAAATGGAATGAATCAAAATAAAATGGAGTGGAGTAGGATGGAATAAAATCAACTAAAGGGAAATGGAACAGGAAAATTTAGAATAAAATAAAGAAAATAAAAAAGAGAAGAGAACGAAGTAAAATATAGCAAAATAAAATAGAATGAAATAAAACTAAATTCAACTAAAATAGGAAATAAAATAAAAAAGAAAATAGAAAAGAAAATAGAAAAGAAAATAGAAAAGAAAATGAAATAAAATAAAATAAAATTAAATTAAATTAAATTACATTACATTAAATTAAAAGAAATAAAAATATTCAGGGAGAATTAAAAATGCCAATATCAATATCATAATATATAAATGTATAAAGTAAAATATAATATATAAAAATATTATATCCAATATGTTATATACTGTTTCTGATTCATTCTGTATTATATGTAACACATATATATATGCAATACATTATACATTGTATATATAATTTATACATTATATATAATATAANGAGATTGGGAAGGGATTCCTGGCTGGGAGGGTGGGCTGGAATTCCCAGAGCAGCTGTGGCTGCCCCTGGATCCCTGGAAGTGTCCAAGGCCAGGTTGGATCCACCTGGGATAGTGGGAGGTGTTTAAATGGCACTGGGTGACATTTAAATGTCCCTCCCCAGCCAAACCAGTCCGGAATTCCGTGTCCCGGAGCTCTGCAGGTCGCGCTCCCTCCTGCCTGTCCTTGGAGAGTCCCCTTCCCGCTGCCACACGCGTCACCTCCCGTGTCCTGCTCTCCACTCACACCCAGATGCCGCTTTTCTGTATTTCCCTGTGTCCTGCCTAGAATGTCACCCGCGTTCCTGGGTCCCACAGCCCCGGGATGGGGACTTGGAGCCTCCGTGGGCGATCCCTGGGATCCCTCTGGAGCAGCCGCAGCTTCTCCTGTCCCTGTCCCTGTCCCCTCCCAGCCAGGCGTCCGGGCTGTCCCCACAGGGACACACCTGGGAATTAGTCTTCCAAGGGAAAGGATGTCCTTGCTCCCGCTCTCTTCTTCCCGTCCCAGTCTGGCAGCAAACAAGATATTCCCGAGGGATCCGTCACCTCCTCCGTGGGCGCTGGAGCGGTGCCCACCGGGACAGTCCCAGCGTGGCTCCTCCAGGCTAAACTGGGAAGGGCGTCATCACCGCGCCAACCAGCTCACCCAGGAACGCGGACGGGGAGGAAAAGTTGCTTTTTTTAGGGCAGGAAAAGCTCCTCAAAGCCAATTTGGCAAAGCCGTGGTGGCTGCTGGGGGTTGGGAGGGATGAGGAGGAGGAGCTGGAGTGAGGGGGGGCACGGAGGAGGGAGGATGAGGCTGGAGGGGAATTACTCATGGATCTGTCACGGGCTGAGCTCATCCACGTCCAGGGACTCGGGGCTTGAGCATAATGGAGGGTGAAAAGGACACGGAGCCACTAATTAGTGACAAGTTGCGGGTGAACTTTATCCACGGAGGCAAACGCGGCCCCCGCTCCTCTGAGATGTCACCGGGGAAGGGCTCGTGTCCCCCTGCCAGGCTTGGGGGGACCTCGCCTGGCACAGAGTGCTCGGTGTCCCCGGGGTGAGGAGCCACGAGGATGATTCCGGGGAGGCAGAACCTCCCGGGAGAGGGTAGGATGCGGAGTGAAGGCAGGGAGGGCACGGGACGATTCTGTCTGTGCCTACAGGTGAAGGTGTGTCACCCCCGGTGGTGACAGGACTGGGAGCACAGGGTGTACCGTCAGGGAAGGGGCTCGGTGGTGGGATGGGGCCTCAGCAGCAGCGCTGGGAAGGAGGAACCCGGTGGTTTATCTTCCCTTACGGACCGTTTTACCGCCCGTCCTCAGTGGAATCATCAGAGGCGTGGAATGGTTTGGGTGGGAAGGACCTTAAATCCCACCCAGTGCCACCCCTGCCTTGGGCAGCCTGTGCCAGGGTCTCCACCCTCGGTGGGAGGTGTGCCTGCTGTACCCAGGGACAATGGCCCGAAACCATCCCGGCTGTCAGCGCGGAGTGACATAGGGTTGGTGGGGTGGGGACATCAGTGCCGGGGACCCGGCTGGGCTGTGCCACCCGCGCTGGTGGCAGCGAGGGACTGGGGTTCCCTGTGCGGGGCCGAGGCGAGCGGGTGTGTGTGGGCAGGGGGTTGTCCCTTGGGGGCTTCCACGAGGGAAAGGGGGACAGGACGTGGGCTGGCAGCGCCCCGTGGTCCCGTGAGGCGCTGGCCCCGCAGTCCCGGTGTCCCCCGTTGGCCGGAGCACCTCCCCAGCCCGGTGGCAGTTCCCGGGTTGTGTCCCCGGTGCTCATGGACCTCCTCCCGCCCCACGCTCCATTAGGTCGGCACTGTGGCTCCTTTGTGCTGGGGACGCGCGAGGGCAGTGCCACCGAGGGACTGTCCTGCCCCGACCAGCCCCCGAAGGGTCCGAGGGGTCTGAGCCCCGCTGGCCCCGCAGCCTGGGCCGTGTCCTGCCCCGGGGGTCCCGGCCCCGATCGTGCCGCCCCCCGCCCACCGCGCTCTAACCCGAGTGTCTTCCCATCCGTCTCCTTCCCTCACCTCCGCCTCCGTCTGTCCGTCTGTCCCTCACGCCTCTCTCTGTCTCTCTCTCTGCCTCTCCTGCCCCTCTGCTCTGCCAGGGAGGGGAGGGGGGACGCGGGGACAGCCGCGGGCAGGGGACTGGGTCCCACCTGGAGGAGGCAGGGGCAGTTTGGGGGCAGGGGGGTCCCATATGGGGCCTCATCCTGGACCCGCTCCTGACCTCGGCCAGAGGCAGGCCGGGGTGCCGGGTCTGTGCCCGGAGCCCCAGGGCCACCCGGAGCCACCCTGTCCCCTCACGCAGCACGGCCAGGGACCAGCGAGGGAAGGGTTTACATGTGGGGACACAAATTTGGGTTCGATGAGCGTCACCGAGGAGAATCCTGCATGTCCCGTAGCTCAGCATTCCCGGGAGAGCCAGCGCAGGGCTCCCGTCCCTGGGGTCCCCTTCCCTGGGGTCTCATCCCCAGGGGTCCCATCCCCAGGCTCCTGTCCCACGCCCCATCCCTGGGCTCCCATCCTCAGCCTCCCATCCCTGGGCTCCCACTCCTGCGCTCCCACCCCAAGGCTTCCGACCCCAGGGTCGCTTCCCCAGGCTCCGGTCCCTCTCTCCTGCTGGCCCTGCAGGAGTTTCCCCTTTCCCTGGCAGCGGCAGGCGGGAGCGGCTCTCCGCAGTGCCCGCGGCGGAGGATGGATCTCGCTTGGGCGTTTGTTTTAATACGTCTTTCTCTCTCTCGTATCTCTCGCTCTCTCCTGGTTCTCGCCTCTCTCCCCCCGGCCCCCCCGCGCTCTCTTTCCGTCCGTGCCTTTCTGTCCCCCCCCCTCC
>WEKX01006344.1:5318-18294 GCA_013390025.1 Pitta sordida | reverse complement strand
GAGAGAAGTGTCCTTCAGTCACCTGAAGATTCTCATGAGACCATTCTTGCACCTGAAGAGGTCCTATGGGAGCGGAGCATTATTCCCTGTTACTCCCTGTTTTCCCATGCTGAAATATGTAAACTTATAGATAGATTCACACTTCAAACTAGCAAGTCAACACCACCTGCATGGTGATAACATGTTTACTTCACTATATAAAAATTTCAATAAACAGATTCAGTGTGTTCACTTGCATACTGGGTCCGTACCTCCCACTCTTCACCACAGAAAACACCCCAACCACTCCCCAAAACACACCAAAACCAGAATATCCCTCAGATAAGTGAATGCTGGGCAGTAGAATACAAGCTGCCCTTCCCAAACAACAGGGAGTGGCTGCTGCTGTCCTCTCAGAGACAGGGTTTTCGCGGGGAAAGGAAAACAAAGCCAGCCGGAAGAAAAACCCACCAAGATGTTGGTAGAATGCTGAATCCAGGTCCAAAAGTCCCCTCCTCCTCAGCAGCCAGACAGGAAGACACAGGGAAACAGCAACCGAGGCAGGGGAAAAAGGAGTCCGAGGCAAAGGCAAGAACTCTGAACTTCATCAGTCTTCCAGCAGCAAGATCTCAGCACAACCAAAGGAAAGAAGAGGGGAGGGCTGCAGGTGTGTAACTATTTAAAGGCTCTCCTCCCAACATTCTGAAAGGCAAAAGTCCAGGAAATGAGCCTTTTAGGGAATTGAGGTTCCACTCCCTTCAATGGCTTACTAGTCCCCTTTTTAGGAGCGGTTAGTTCGCCTACCACTCCCAGAATTGTTATGGCCAGTCCCCCATGGGACAACTCTTGTTTTCTGGCAGTGAAGATGTCAGCTTGCGTTACTCAGCCTCATGGCTTTCCAGGCTTGCTTCTGAAAATTTACTCCTCTCTCTCTCCCAGTGAATTGCTGGGGACAAGCTCTGATTGGACTCAACAGAAGAGGATGTCAAACTTTGGCACGAGTCCACCCATTTCCCGTGGTCCCTCTCCCTCCCCGCCCCCCCCCACTCCTCGAATTTGGGAAGGGGGGAGGGGTGGCGCAAGGGGGAAAGAAAGAGGGAAAGAAAAAAGAAACCAGTTAAAACTTTTCTTCTGTGAACTTTTAAAGGAAACCTCTGACACCGAACACATGACAAAAGTGGCTGTGGTTGAACCTCTGGCATTCAGCCAGGGTCAAACCACCATAACCTCTAAGCCTGACCTCAGTCCTGCGTAAAATCATGGAACAAATAATCCTGAATGCTGTTACGCAGCACCTGCAAATTAACTATGACATGGATTTAGGAGAAGTAGGTCCTGCTTGACCAATCTGATCTCCTTTTACAAGCTGGTGACTCACCTGGCTGATGNGTTATCCTTCCCCTGTACTCAACGCTGGTCAGACCACATCTTGAGTACTGTGTCCAGTTCTGGTCTCCCCAGTTTAAGAAGGACGTTGAGCTGCTTGAGAAGGTCCAGAGAAGAGTGACAAAGATAGTGAAAGGACTGGAGGACAAGCCCTATGGGGAGCAGCTACGGAAACTGGGATTGTTCAACCTGGAGAAGAGGAGGCTCAGAGGTGAACTAATTGCTGTTTACAACTACCTGAGGGGAGGCTGAGGTCAGGTGGGTGTGGATCTCTTCTCTCAGGCTGACAACACCAGAATGAGAGGACATGGCCTTAAGCTATGCCAGGGGAGCTTTATACTTAATGTTAGGAAGAGCTTTTTCACAGAGAGAGTAATCTCTCGTTAGAATGGTCTGCCCAGCTTTAATCTTTGCCAGGGTTCAGGGAGCAGGAGATCTATTCAGAAAACAGAGAAACTTTAACAGTCTCTTCATGATATTCCTTCTCTCACGCTGTACTGTTTTATCAGACGTTCAGTGAAGCAGAATCTGAACTGGTTTCTGCAAAGATAAGATTGCATTTAGATCAGTTAGAGTCAATCAACAATTTGACTCTGTAGATTTTTCATTTAGTTTTTGAGTTCTCTTTGTGTCACATATGGATACATTTCACTTCCTAAAACATCTCTTCCTAGATGTTTTCTTTTGTTCTGAAGCCTAACAGGATCACACACAAAAAAAAATTATTTATTTCAAGCAAAATAGAACACATATTTGAAGAAAAACATAACCTATGTCGCAGAGAAGGATACAGAAAAATATCGCTCTGGGAAGTTTTTGGGGGCAAGGAATAGAAAACTAAAGGCAAAAGTGCTTATTGTGGAATAAGTCTGGAAGCCTGATTCTAATGCTTCCTTATAATATTAATTACAACTTATTGATTCACTCAGAATTTCAATAATAAAGCATTTCCGTCACATGTTCACAGGATTACGGGTTATTCTGAGTTGGAAGGGACCCACAAGGATCATCTAGTCCAACTCCCAAGTGAACGCCCACCATGGAGCCATGGACACCATGCTCCACCCATCCATCCTCCCATCATCTAGGCCATGTAAGTGAGTTCCTCATCCAGTCTTTTCTTAAAAACGTCCAGGGATGGTGACTCCACCACCTTCCTGGACAGAGCATTCCAAAGAGGTCTCACTCTCTTGACGAAAAAGCTCTTCCTAACATCCAGTCTAAACCTCCCCTGGCACAGCTTAAGGACATGTCCTCCTATTCTGGTGCTGGCAGCCTGAGAGAAGAGATTCGCACTCACTCAACTGCAACCTCCCTTCAGGTAGTTGTAAACAGCAATGTGGTCACCTCTGAGGCTTCTCTTCTCCAGGCTGAACAGTCCTAGTTCCCGCAGTCGCTCACCACAAGGCTTGTACTCCAGCCCTTTCACCATTCTTGTTCCCATTCTCTGGACCCTCTCAAGCAGTTCAACATGTTTCTAAAACCGAGGAACCCAGATCTGGACACAGTACAGAATGCGTGGTTTGACCAGCACCGAGAACAGGGAAAGAATAATGTCCTGAGTTCTACTGGCCACACTTTTCCGGATACAGGCCAGGATGCCGTTGGCACTCAGCCACCTGGGCACACTGCTGACTGATATTAAGGTTTCTGTCAACTACTACTCCCAAATCTGTCCCAAATTTCACCACTCTCCAGCCACTCATCTCCCAGCTGATAGCGATGCATGGCATTCTAGGGCACGGCCTCAAGCTATGCCAGGGGAGGTTTAAACTTAATGTTAGGAAACAGTTTTTCACAGAGAGAGTGATTGCACATTGGAATGGACTGCCCAGGGAGGTGGTGGAGTCACCATCCCTGGAGGTGTTTAAGAGAAGACTCAATGAGGAGCTTAGTGACATGGTCTAGCTAGGGGGTGTAGGGCTGGATGATCCTGGGTCCCTTCTGGCCCGGAGTGGCCTGCTACACTGTGAGGGAACTAGGTTTGTGTTTACCACTCTGGGATGTGCTTTCGGATCTGTACGGGTGTTATATGGTGAGTTGGACTAGATGATCTTTGTGGGTCCTTTCCAACTCATAATATTCTGTGAATCTATGAAAGTGAAGAACCTAACATTTGGATTTGTTAAATCCCATACTATTACAATCTGTCCATTCCTCTAGCCTATCAAGGTCCCTCTGAAGGGCCTGTCTGCCTTCTGGAAGTTCAGCATTTGCCTCCACATTGGTATCATCCGCAAACTTGGTTATGGTGGACTCAATTCCCTTGTCCGTATCATCTATGAAAATATTGAACAATGCCGGGCCTAACACTGATCCCTGTGGGACTCCACTCGTGACTGGCTGCCAGCTGGGTGTGGCACTATTCAGCAACACTCTCTTGGCTCTTCCATCCAACCAATTCCTAACCCAACACAAAATGCTCCTATCCAATCCACACTCTGAGAGTTTCTCCTGAAGCTTAACATGGAAAACCTTGTCAAAGGCTTTTCTAAGATCCAAGTACACAACATCCATGGACTTTCTATCATCACCAGATCATAAATGAAGATCAGGTTGGTCAGGCAAAACCTACCTCTCCTAAATCCATGGTGACTGGATCTAATGTTGTGGTTAATTTGCAGGTGCTGCATAATAGCACACAGGATTATCGGTTCCATTATTTTGCCCGGGATTGAGGTCATGCTGACAGGCCTGTAATTACTTGGGTCATCTTTCCTGCCCTTCTTGTGGATGGGTGTCACATTAGCCAATTTCTAATCTTTCCAGTACATCACTGTTTAGCCAAGACTGTTGAGAAATTATGGGAAGCATCTTAGTGAGTTCATCTGCCAGCTCTTTCATCACCCTTGGATGGATTCCATCTGGTCCCATGGATCCAATCTACTCAGCAAGTCTCTGTCTAACTACCTCCTCCTGGATTTCAGGAGGCTTATATTGCACTCTACCCTTCCTGGAGTCCAGAAGACTGGTTGTCCTGCCGGCAATCTGTCGTACTCTTAAAAACACAGGCAAAAAAGTCACTAAATATCTCTGCCTTTTCCTCATCTCTAGTTACTATATTCCCCTCTGCATCCATTAAGGAGTGAAGGTTGTTGCAGCCTCTCTTTTTATTGTTGATGTATTTATAGAAACATTTCTTGTTGTCTTTTGTAGAAACAGCTAGTTTCAGTTCCATTTGGGATTTTGCCTCTCTAATTTTTCTCCTGCATGACTTGACAACTTCCTTGAACCAGCCTGACTTACTCCCCTTTTTCCAAAGGCTGTACATCCTCTTTTTTTCTCCAGGTTGTTTCAGGAGCTCCTTGCTCATCTAGACTGGTCTTCTACCCCCACAACTCGTCTTCCAGCACCTTGGGACTTCCTCCTCCAATGCCCTCATGAGCTTATTCTTGAAGTATGTTCAGCCTTCCTGGACCCCCTTGCCATTAAGGGCTCTTTCTCACAGTGCCTTCCTAATTAAATCCTTAAACAGTCCGAAATCTGCCCTCTAGCAGTCCAGTATGGAGGTTTGGTTCGTACCCTTTCTCGTCACACTGTCAATTGAAAACACTATTATGTCATGGTCACTGCCACCCAGATTTCCTCCGACCACAACCCTTCCCTAATTGTAAACAGTAGGTCGAGCACAGCCTCTCCCCTGGTAGGTTCACTCATCAGCTACATCAAAAAACAATCATCAGCTGTCTCTAGGAACCTTCTTAACTGCCTCCTCTCTGCTGTGTTAAGTTCCCAGCAGATCTCAGGCAGATTGAAGTGTCCTGTAAGACCTAGGGCATCTGATCTTGAGGCTATCTCTAGTTGCTCAAAGAGCAATAGGTCTACCTCTTCCTCCTGGTCAGAAGGTCTATACCAGCCTACCAGGATTTCAGTTTTATTTGCTATCCCTCTTATGTTAACCCAAAGGCTCTCTACTTGGTCATCCTTGATGTCAAGTTCCATGGTATCAAGGGTTGCTTTAATACATACTTTCAAAGCCCCTGTAGTGACTCAAGCCCCCGCAATTAACACCTCTGTTTGCCTATACTTGTTCACCATGCTCCAGGTCACCATGCTCCTGAGAAGGATAATAGTTTAAATACCCACAGGTGGGAAACCCTGGTCCGGGATGCCCCCATCCCCTGGGAGTAGAAGCTCAGCTCACGTGGCGTCCCTCTGCAGCTGCACGTTGGTCTGGGAAGATGGCTGCCCAGGTGCTGCAAGATTGCCCCCACTCCAGGAGCAAAGCACCTGGTCCGGGACACCCCCACCCCCCGGGAGCAGAAGCTCAGCTCACGTGGTATCCCTCTGCAGCTGCATGTCAGTCTGGGACGATGGCCACCCTCACCTGTTGAAGTGCCTCCTACAGCTCATGAAATGTAAATAATGACTGGATAAGCTGCCTTCCATGATCTATCCTCTTCATCTGTCTAAGAAAATACTACTCATTAAATTGGTAAAAACTGTTGGGATTTTATCACATTTATGAGCAATGTATAATTTTGATTCATTTGGCAAATTAATTATAGGTTTAAACATTGACCATGTTTATGAAGCACAAAGTGGAACAGTGTATGCATTCCCATAATGGAACCTTATTTTAAGGTTTTTCTGTCTCAGGTTTTGCAATGCAATTTGGATGCAACCTGACATGTTAATTTCATTTTGGGAAGAATGGTTTACACTTCTTGTGACTAAGGTGTGATTGGTTTCTTTTTCTAGTTATTTATACATTTACTAAATGTACCACAGATGTATATATGAAATTACTACATGCTATTTCAAAAGAAATATAAACCTTTCAGTACAGAATCTTTCTTTGTGCTCTTCATAGAAAGAAATGAATCCCCTGATTTAATATATACTGTAATTGTTTTATTTAGAATAAGGATTATTACTTTATTAAAGATCTTCAGATATAATTGACATATTCATTTTATACAAAAGAAAATGAATTTATATTAATTTTAAACAAAATATAATGAATTTATATGTCTTTTTGACAAATAAAAATGCTGTCAGGATGTTTTTTCCATACAGTTTTGATAGTTTGACCTTGGCTGGATGCCAGGTGCCCACCAAGCCACTCTATTACTCCCTTTCTCACCTGGACAGAGGAGTAACTATGAGATGGAAAACAACTAATAGATTGAGATAAGGCAGTTTACTAAAGCTAGAATGGAAGTTTACATGCACACAAGCAAAGAGAAAAAATTAGATTTATTCTCCCATTCAGCAATGATGATCAGCCACTTCCCGGGAAACAGGATTTCAGCATGTGTAGTGGTTCCTCTGGAAGGCAAACATTGTAAATTAAAAACGCCCCTTCCTTCCTCCTCTGTTCCTTGGCTTTTATTTCTGAGCTAACACCATATGGAATGGTGTATGCATTGTATGCTGCCATTTCTATGGCTTTAAAAGGATATCCAGCACAAACATTTTTTGCGGGCAAACTTCAGTGCTGAACATGTTTTTCCAAAGATGAAGGAGTGACCAGAATAAATTTTTTTCATGTTCAGGTAAATTAGACATTAAATCTAAACCTGTATAATTAAATCATATTTTGTTCACTTTTATACATATATATACAATCATACCTCAGTTATTTGCCCAGTCATATTTACATCTTCTCATATTTGCGGAAATTTTCCCTGCAGTATTTATTCATTCATGGAGCAGTGTGGTCCTGGCGGGCAGCCCCAGCCCTGGCTGGTCCTGAGAGATGTCAAAAAGTCTTTAACTACACAAAGACCCATGTGGAGCCCATTCTCACTGTTCCAGCCACAGCAGCCAGCCTGGACTTGCCAACGCATATGCACATATGTGCATATGCAGATATTCATAGCTTCAGGAAGAGTATTCCTGCCACTCCTGCCAGAAGTACCAGCTGCTGCAGTCAAAGGAAAAAAAACCTGACTCCAGTGCTCCTCGTTGCCATATTTTTGGCAATAATTTGACATATTTTTCTGACCCATATTTGCGGATGAAAGGTTTTACGGGACTGGGGGAGATCAGTAATCCACTGCAAAATGACCATGACATTAGAAATAGTTAGCATGGATTTCGGAAAGGCAGATCTTGCCTGACCAACCTAATCTCCTTTGATGATACGGTGACATGCCTGNTGGCCTCTCACAACACAAGGAAGCGAAGGGAAGTGCTTCTGAGCCCTCTCTGACTGGGGATATCCCCAGAGAATCCCTGGGCTTCCCTTTGGCCACACTGCCAATTTTACCGCTTTTGCCACTTTCGCTGCAGCCAGGTTGCTGCCACTGGACATGATTGCATTGTTACTGTGGTGGCGAAACTCGCCCCGAGGCTGCAGGGGCAGGAGCTCCGCAGTCCCTGCTCGCAGTCCACATGTGCTCCCTGGAAAGGTGCTGGTGGAGGCAATCACTTGAGAGCACCTCACGCCAGGACACTTGGGGAAGAAGTGACGGGACACCCTGCTCCTGGCCTGAGCAGTGCCCCGGGAGTATACACCGANTCTCTTCCAACCTTGCTAATACTGTGATACTGTGATACTGTAATATGAAGGGATGACTGTAAATATATACAGTCTTGCCTCCACATTTGTGGGTTTCAGGTCTTCTAGGGGTCCCACAAATTGCTTAATCCACGAGCATGAATATGCACATAGGCCACACTCATCTGCCCACCCCCTACCACCCTGGAGCACTGAGGAGCATTTTTGGCACCTCCTCATGGCCTCTCACAACACAAGGAAGCGAAGGGAAGTGCTTCTGAGCCCTCTCTGACTGGGGATATCCCCAGAGAATCCCTGGGCTTCCCTTTGGCCACACTGCCAATTTTACCGCTTTTGCCACTTTCGCTGCAGCCAGGTTGCTGCCACTGGACATGATTGCATTGTTACTGTGGTGGCGAAACTCGCCCCGAGGCTGCAGGGGCAGGAGCTCCGCAGTCCCTGCTCGCAGTCCACATGTGCTCCCTGGAAAGGTGCTGGTGGAGGCAATCACTTGAGAGCACCTCACGCCAGGACACTTGGGGAAGAAGTGACGGGACACCCTGCTCCTGGCCTGAGCAGTGCCCCGGGAGTATACACCGAGTGTTATAAACCTTCCCTGCCACATAACCTCTGCAACACTCATAAGGGAGTGAATTGTGACTATCCTCAGCGAGTGAGAGGTGCTGCGTCCTTGCCTTGCAGGGGCATGCTCGACAAATAACCAATTAATATTTGCTGAGAAATATTGCATGAATCTGTGAAGACACAAATCAATATATGAGAATATTCAGGGTACTACTGTATGTNTTGCTTAATCCACGAGCATGAATATGCACATAGGCCACACTCATCTGCCCACCCCCTACCACCCTGGAGCACTGAGGAGCATTTTTGGCACCTCCTCATGGCCTCTCACAACACAAGGAAGCGAAGGGAAGTGCTTCTGAGCCCTCTCTGACTGGGGATATCCCCAGAGAATCCCTGGGCTTCCCTTTGGCCACACTGCCAATTTTACCGCTTTTGCCACTTTCGCTGCAGCCAGGTTGCTGCCACTGGACATGATTGCATTGTTACTGTGGTGGCGAAACTCGCCCCGAGGCTGCAGGGGCAGGAGCTCCGCAGTCCCTGCTCGCAGTCCACATGTGCTCCCTGGAAAGGTGCTGGTGGAGGCAATCACTTGAGAGCACCTCACGCCAGGACACTTGGGGAAGAAGTGACGGGACACCCTGCTCCTGGCCTGAGCAGTGCCCCGGGAGTATACACCGAGTGTTATAAACCTTCCCTGCCACATAACCTCCGCAACACTCATAAGGGAGTGAATTGTGACTATCCTCAGCGAGTGAGAGGTGCTGCGTCCTTGCCTTGCAGGGGCATGCTCGACAAATAACCAATTAATATTTGCTGAGAAATATTGCATGAATCTGTGAAGACACAAATCAATATATGAGAATATTCAGGGTACTACTGTATGTGTATAGGTTGAACTAGATGATCTTCAAGATCTTTTCCAACCTTATCAATACTGTGATACTGTGATATTTTTTTAAAGTTTTTCCCCAAGCTTTTCAAGCTTTTGTTCTCGTTACAGTTGCTTTTGCTAGTCAAGTGGAAGAGCTGCAGCTCGTGGCCCTGTAACACTGGTTGCTAACACAAACTAATGCCACGCTCAGCTCCATCCAGCATCATCCATAGTGACAGTGTCTGTGGCTTTGTTGTCCCTTGCAGGGCTTCCCTCAGCCTCAGTGCCATGGCTACAGGGCACAGCCCATGCACCATCAGGGGTTTTTCTCCTGGGCCCTTGTGTGGAGCCCTGAGGGTTTCCCTTTTCCTTAAGAAGCCAGTCTGGACACGCTGGAGCAGTTGCTCCTT
This sequence comes from Pitta sordida, assembly GCA_013390025.1. Lineage (NCBI taxonomy): Eukaryota > Metazoa > Chordata > Aves > Passeriformes > Pittidae > Pitta > Pitta sordida. The sequence continues at coordinate 8,615 of WEKX01006344.1, read as the reverse complement.
TTGATATGTATATATATTTGTATATTTGAAATTTATCTCCTAGAATATAATCCTGAGAGTAAAAATCTAGAAAGCACAAAATGGTAAAGACAATATGGACTTTATTCATATTTCCATATGGACTTGGAAACTGCTAATTTTATGTTGTTATATACACACACACACATAGATATGCAGATAATTGCAAAGTGCAAGTGCAAATATTTAGATATTCTGGAACCCAGATGAGGATAGGGTATGTGTAATTGTACCATATGTGTATGAAATAATTAAAATGGCTGTAAAATATAATTTTAAACTTGATATTGAATATTGCATTAGCAGACAGCAACTGACAAATATTTATCCTTCTGTCTCAATTTGGCATGATACAGTATGATATGTGGGGTAAATACATCTTAGTATTTTATTTTTATTTTTATGGGTTTTTTGTATTTCATATTGTTGTTTTAAAACAGCACTGTCTGTAGCACTTTTCCCACCCCGCCCCCCACCCCGGAAGGAATTTGCGGCATTCGTCCCAGAAGCAGGAGGAATTCTGGGGCAGCTCGGAAGCGACAGCTGAGGGATCGGGAGGTCTTTGGCTTCTTCTTCTTCTGTTTTTTTTTTCCTTCGCAGTTTTTTTTTCCCATTGGAGCTCTGAGGAACTGTGTTTGTCTTTGAACTGTATTTATCTTCTCAAATTGAGCCAGGAGAGCTTGACTGATTGGATCAGTGGATTGCCAGCTTTCCCCCTTCCCTCCCAGGAGTGGAATAGAGACTCAGAAGGACTGGACTGCAGGACTACTGATGTTTTAGCAACACCAGGTTTTCCCTCCCTTGCTATTCCTTGGCTCGCTGGAGAAGGATTGTTTTTTTTTTTTCTTTTGTTCTAATCTGTGTTGCTCAGTTAATATTTTTTTTTTTCTTTCCCTCACTTCCCTTTGAGGAGGAGGATCAATTTAATTGGAATTGGTCGGAGGGTAGAAAAATCTCACTGTAAACCACAACACCTTCCTTTATGATTTGCCCTTCTATCAAAGAACTGTTCTTGCTAGCAGGCAGCATATATAAGAAGTGCACACAGAATCCATCAAAACAGTAAAAGAAAAAATCATCTGTCAAAATAAAGAACTGTTCTGGAACAGAAGCAGAGTTCAGAAACAGCTTGTGCTTGTGTACCAACTTGTGCTTCACAAGCACACTTGTGTTTCTCATCTTGCAGTTCCTCAGAAAAAGAACAGACCATCACAAACACTCAAAGTTACAAAACTTGAAGCACTTGAAAGGTGTAAAAGATGCAGCAGTCTGCGATACACCTGAACAGCAGTATAAGAAGTTTGTTTCACTAAAGAAATAGGTTAACTCAACTACTCAATAGTGGCAATTTGAGTGCTCTTGTCTACTGTTACCACTCCTTTACTTATAAGAACTATTAAATGTTGAAACTGACACGTATCAGTGCAACACTCTGTTTTAGTGTTCTAAGAGGACCAGGGAAATGCTCCCTGTAATCCTTCTTATGAAAAGAAGCTCTGTGGTATAGCTCAAGCTCCACAGTCACCTACCAGACAAGAAGAGTTGTGTGAGGCTGTGCCCAAATGTGACAGCTTTGCACAAGCTACAGTGGGCAGCTCTTGATCCTGTCTGTCCACTACCTCCCCGTCGGGGAATAGAGCCCGGTCTCCTGCGTGACAGGTGGGGACACTCACAACTATACTAAAGTGGATTTTCAAGATCTTAACCTTCAGGATAGAAAGAATTATTTAAAACTCTTAGTTATTCTCAAATGTTTTATTCATCAAGAAATGACATAATGTTAAAGAAGGTACGAATTGAGTCTTTGCTAATTGTAGCTCACCTCTTGTGGTGAGCAAAAGGGATTTCAATTTAACTTATTGCCAAAATACAGATATTTCTGCCATTAAGTGACCTTCTTAGATCAACTTAAGCCAATAATAAATCCTTAATAAATCTTAATTTAATAAATTTATAAATCCTTAATAACTTAATAAATCTTAAAGTATAAGCTAAACTTACTAAATCATAAAGTATGAGAAAAGAAGCACCACCATTGGCTAGATAAATTTGATGGGAACTCCTGTAAAAATTATCTAGTAGAATTTTTAATGTGCTCCAAGAATTAATCAAATAACACCCTAACCACAGGGAAAGGTATCTTCCCCATGATTACCAGTGCTTGTTAAATATGTTATTTCTAAACTTCATCAGTGAGATTCTTTAAACATTTTTGGCAGGTTTAGTTGTGCCCTGCAGTGGGGCCACTGGAGCTGCTCAAACCAGTTGTGTCTGGCGCGGGGCAGACGCCATCAGCACCTGGGTACCTGCAAGAGGTGCAATATTGATTTCCCAAATTTGTTTATTTCTCATTATATGAGATGCTGGAATTTGTGCATTGCTAGAGCTTCTGTAACAGACTTTTTTTTTACTGAAACATGAGAGCATACCCACAAAGCTGAAACCTGAATCCTGACTGGTACCTGTTTTTCCATTTTGTTGAGCCCATTTCTGATCATGAGAGAAAGTGGATATACTGAAATGTAAGGAAAGTTTTCTTCACTATTGATCTTAACCAATTCAGAAGAGTTGCCTATAATTTTCCCCTGTCTCCCACTCCTCCCTTATTACTGCCTGAAGACAACTCTGATTTTTGGGAGATTTCTAACTCACATTTCTGGACTCAGGAGGTTAACAATGAGGATTATGTATCTGGGGGTGAATGCTATAATCCAGACCCTTATTTAATTTAGATAGTAGTTGTTTAATTTTCACAGATTCACAGATACACAGAATACTATGAGTTGGAAGGGACTCACAAGGACCATCTAGTCAGCTCACCATCTAACACCCGTACAGAGACCAGATGCACATCCCAGAGTGGTAACCATAATCCTAGTTCCCTCACAGGCACACAGGCCAGAAGGGACCCACAGGATCATCAATCCCTACACCCCCCAGCTAGACCATGTCACTAAGCTCCTCATCGTGTTTTCTCTTAAACACCTCCAGGGACAGCGACTCCACCACCTCCCTGGGCAGTCCATTCCAATGTGCAATCACTCTCTCTGTGAAAAACCACTTCCTAACATTAAGTTTAAACCTACCCTGGCATAGCTTGAGGCTGTGCCCTCTCGTTCTGGTGTCACCAGCCTGGAAGAAGAGGTCCGCACCCACCTGGTGGCTACCTCCCCTCAGGTAATTGTAAACAGCAATGAGGTCACCTCTGAGCCTCCTCTTCTCCAGGCGGAACAGCCCCAGTTCCCATAGTCGCTCCCTGTAAGGCTTGTACTCCAGTCC
>WEKX01006340.1:0-54235 GCA_013390025.1 Pitta sordida | reverse complement strand
TTTGGGGCCAAGGTGGGTTGTCCGTCCTCCTCGGCCGAGGCGGGGTTGGGGTTTGAACGAAGCCGTGAGGAGGATGACGGTGGGATGGGCCCCAGGGAGGAGGAGGAGGCTGCCTGACACCCCCCCCTCCGCAAGCGGACGAGTCCCCCGGGACGCGTGTCCCCGTCCCCCTCCCCCGCCGGGCTGTCACCTCCGCTAACGTCTCACCCCTTCCAACAGCAAGCGAAGGAAAGTGGCCCCCGGACTCCTCTTGTGCCACGGAAAAGCCCTGAGGGAGGAGGAAGAGGAGGAGGAAGAGGAGGAGGGGGAGGAAGTAAGGAAAAGAGAAAGGGAGGAAAAAAGGACAAGGAAGAGCTTGGACTGGAGCCAAGGAGGGGCTGGATCGCGGCGGTGAGTTCCTGAGCCGCACGGCTCTGTCCGTCTGTCTGTCTGTCCCTCTGCCTCTGGGAGACCCCCCTGTGCCTCCCAGCCTACAGGTCCCAGACTGGGGGCGGGGGGGCACAAAAGGAGGGGCGCCGGGGACAGCCCCAAGCTCCATCCCCCCCCCCCCCCTCCCTCGGGGGGGCTGCCGGGGGGTGCCTGGGGGCTGAGTTCAAGGCAAGGTGGGAGTGGGCAGAGCCCCCCCCGCCCATTTCCCTGGCTGCGGAAGGGATGGCTGCCTCACGTTGTCTGTCTGTCCTTGCAGGAAGGGACCCTGGGCTCCCCAGGACCCCCGTGGCCGGCTGGGAGACCCCTCCCCACCACCCCCCGGCGCTGGAGCGACCCGGGGGACACCCGGCCCTGCGTCCCCCTCCCCGGCCTCGGGGAGCCGGCAAGGCGCCAGCCGCTGGATTTTAGCTTTCCTGGGACATCCAAGGGACTCTTCCTCCTTCTCCTCCTCCTCCTCCGCTCGCCCCATGGCCGCCTCACGTCTCTCCGCCGCCACCGGCTGAGCCGCGCCCGCAGCATTCCCGACCCCGCATGCTGCATCCCCAGCCTGCTTCCCGCCCCGACCCAGAGCCCCCCGAGCTCGCAGGCTGGGAATTCCTGGGAGGCAGCGGGACGTTAAGATGTTGAGAGCTCCCCGGCCGAGAGGGGCTGCGCGGACGCCAGGCCACCCGGCTAGGGGGGAGCAGGATGGACAGAGCCGCTGGAGCCGGGAACAGAGGCTGGTAGGGAAGGATGGACTCCCGGACCTGCCAGGACAGGCAGCCCAGTGACCCCCCCAGCAGCAGCAGCAGCAGCAGCAATTGTAGCAGCAGCAAGAGCAACTGTGAACGGGAAAGGATCCGGAGCCGGATGAAAATGGTGATCGGGCAGCTGGAAGGGATCCTGCAGGAGCTCAAGGAGGTGGCCAAGGAGCTCCGGGAGGTAGGAAAGCGGTTCGTAGGGGCTGTTGATCCCAAAAAGGGGGCGTCCCCTCCTTGTGTTAGCCTGTCCCAGGGCCACCAGCCCCAGGAGGGACCTGGGGTGGCACAGCCCAGCCCATGGGCAAGAGGATTTTAAAAAGAAACCCTTGGGCATGGTGTGTAAAATCACTTCTGACCTTGACACCAGGGTGTGCTTGGGGTCAAGGGGCCCGGCCGAGGTGCTGGTGGTGGGAGAAGCACCGCTGGCACTGGGAGAACTGGTGCCACAGCCTCCTCTGCTCTGCCTTGGGGGGGGGGTTCCAGGCCCCTTCCAAAGCAAGGAGGGGGATGGGGAGGGGATGGTGGGTCCCTCTGGCATTGCAGAGAGCACCAAAACTGTGCCACTGGCCCTGGGTGCCGTGAGGGGGGTCCACAGGGTGGCCAGGGGGTCAGTGCCACTGGGTGTCCCATGGCCAGGCTGGACAGGGGCCACTGCTCCTGGAAAAATACATATAGAGACCCACACAAAGTGTGGCTGGAGCTTTCTCCCAGTGCAGAGACACCTCAGAGGCACTTTGGTGGGGAATTTAGTATTTCCATGGCTCTGGTGTTTGGAGGGGAAGGGCGTCGGGATGGGGTTGGTAATCTAGGACACCTCTGATGGAATGTGTGCCTGGAGTGACTTCTGTAGCAGGGCAGGTGGGCATTTGTATCCTCCCCATGGCCTGAGCCAGGCGTGGGGTCCTCTCCAGAACCTCGGCACCCCTCAGGAAGGGCAGGAATTGGAGTGGGTTGGTGGCATTTGGGTGCCACCAAGGGAGTGCTGGTGCAGGTGGACCAACGTCATCCCCGTGGCTGTGGTCAGGGAGGGGACAGTGTCCTCCTCTGGCATTTCAGGGCAAGCTGTCCCTTTGGGAAAGCCAGCCCTGGGCAGATGCCACGTCCTGCCACGCTGCCCCACAGGGTCCCTGTGAGGTTTTCCTTTTTCTCTCGTGGTTTTTCCAGTCCCTCCTGCAGCAGAAAGCAAACCCAGCCACCCAAAACCAACAGGCCCCTTCTCCCTCCTCAAATCCTACAATGGCATCAGGGGAGCCCCAAACCCCTCCAACAAATCCCTGATGGATTAGGAGAAGCCACAGGAGCAATAATGACGAGGCAGAGCTATTTTCTGTTTAGCTCAAGCTCATTTCATGCTCCTCCAGGAACTCAATGAGGCCTTTAAATTGAGGATGATGATGGGATTGGCCCCTTTTGTGGAGCCCTTCCTTGGATTTGAGGCCAGGTGCGACCACCATGATTGGGTGAACGTCTCTCGGGATGAGGAGAACCAGGATGGAGCAAACCTCTGACCCTTTCCCAGCCAAAACCAGCCCGTGCTTCCCACCCAACTTTGGGTGGCCCCACAAAGTCCCTGTCCAGCTCCTGGGGCCTGGAGGACCTCGGTGGGCTGCCCCAGTCAGGTTGTACCAGCCTGTGTCAGAGAGAGGAGAGGGGGAGGTGGCCTGAGGACACCCATGCTGTGCCTCCCACCCCGAGGGCACCCTGCTCTGTGCCAGGGGTAAGGTCCATGCCCCATGGGACGGCTTCTCCAGAGGCTTCCAGCAAGTGTAAAAGCCTGGGAATGATTTTTCCATGGAGCTGGGACATCCCTGGCACTGGTAACCTCCCGTGGATGCCCTGGGAGAGCCACTCCCATCACGGGTCAGTGGTGGGTCCTAAACCTCAACCCTTCTCACAGCTCCTACCACAGACCCTAAAACTCGGCAGCAGTTGGTTGAATTTATACCAAACAGCCTAAAACTCAATACACAAAGTGCAGGCTCCAGAGCCAGGTCAGACCAGGCTTTAGTGACTCCAGGGACACAGAGGTCTGGCTTTCCCCAAACCCAGCAGAATTTGGGTGTCAAATGCTCTGGAAATTCATGGAGTGGTTTAGGTTGGGTGGGTTTAAAGCCCATCTTGTTCCACCACAGGCAGGGACACCTTCCCTTAAAGTCCCCGTCTAACCTGGCCTTGAACATTCCAGGGATGGAAATTCAACTTCTCTGGATCACTCAGAACAGGTTACACGGAATTCTCTTTCAAGCCCACACAGAAAAGTACGTGGCAGACACCAGGCTGGCAAATCATAAGCTCTGAGATTTTGGTGAAAGAGAAGTAAAAAAAAAACCCAAATCAAACCCAAACCAGCCCTTTTAGTTTTCTGCCTTCCACATAGTGCTGGGGACAAGGATCAGGACACGGGGACAGGGCTGGGGACAGGCAGGGCTGAATGGCCTGAGCTTGGGTGGGCTCATGGATGGGCCATCAAAGCCCATCAGAGTCCTGGAATTTGGGATATCGCTGGTGTGCTCCCCACTGGAGGCTTTGGGAATGCCCGTCCCTCCCTGTGGCCATCTCCTGTGCCCGGGGCTCTGCCGGGGGGTTGGGATGTGCTCGGGGCAGGCACCGAGGCTGGAAATCCTTCCCCGGGTGACGCTGGACCTGCTCCTTCCAGGTTCTCCTCGCCCAGGGAGTTGGGTGCCAGGATTTTCCACGTCTGGAGGCAGCAGCCAGGTCACAACCACCTTGCCAAAAATAACCCCCGAAGCCACCAGCGCCCTGTGGAAGCACAAGGGCTTCCACCCGGGCACGGCTGCCGCTCCAGCCCCGGCTCTGCCTGGCTCCAACCTCTTCCCTCCCGCCTTGTCCCGGCTGGTCCCAGACCCAGCCGGGATTGTGGGATGCTCCCCGGGGAGGCTCCAGGGCAGCCCCACTCGGCTGGCCCATCCCTGGGGATGTGATGTGTGGCCAGACGCCGCTTCAGGCTCCGTCCCCGTCTCCCGGCAGCGCTTCCCACCTGAAGGCTGTCACTCCAGATGTCCGTTCTCTTCGGGATGCTGTTTTCCCAGTCTCCCCGCTCCCTCCCTCTCTCCTTCCCTTTTTTGTGTATATAATTATTCCCCAGCGCTCCGAGACAGGGCTGTATTATGTGCGGGGAAAATGATTATTAAAATCTTTGATTGAAAACGCGCACTGGAAGTGGAAAGCAGGCAGGAGGCAGCGGGGAAGGCGCTTCCGCCGCGCTGCCTCCCTCCCACACACCTCCTGCCAGCCCCGGCCTCTTCCCGCTGGGATCAGGCCGGTGCCGGAGGGGAAAAGATGCCCCGGGAGGTCCCGAGCGCCTCCACAGCAAGGCTGAGCTCCTTCCCATCCTTGGGTTAGTGCTGGCGGTGGGAAACTCTCCGTGGTGGGGAATGACCCCAAATATCTGCTCAAACTCCCAAAAATCCCCATGGGGAGGGTCCTGTCCCCTCTGGCAGCTGCTGGTGGGAACAATGGGGGTCCCGCCACCCAGAACAGCGCTGAGGGTTTCCCTCCAAGCCTCTGGCAGGAGGAAATTCCCTCCCCGCAATCCCTGGTGATAATAAATATCTTAATAATGTTGTAATCAATAGGTGATTAGCTGGGAACGCTTGGGGAAGTTCATGGGGAGAAGGCGGCTTATTATTCTAATAACAACATGTTTGGGAGATGTGCAGGATGATTTGGAACTATTTAGCAGCTGCTGACGGAGCAAATGAACCCTGGATCCTCGGCACACTCATTTGGAAGGATCAGCTCCGGGAAGAGAGGCCCCTGCAACCCTGCTTCAGTTTGCCAGCTCCAATTAATCATTTATTCCTTATTAAATATTTACTCACCTTGCCTGCACCGGGGAAGCGGGAAGGTCCCTGCTCCAGGAGCGTTGGGATGTGGCGGGGCTTTGGGGCGGATCTTCCCCCCCCTCCCCCAGGGAGGAAGGAATTGCTGGTGTCAAATGCCTCCGGGGTGATTTGATGCTTTGGGAATAGTGTCAGGGGATTTTGGTGCGGGCTGCAGGGTCCTGGTGCTCATCCCTTCCATGCACCAGCGGTGCAGGGACACACGGGCTGGATCCAGCCTGGAAAAGCAGCCGTGTAGCCTGGGAAAATCCATCTCTGGAAGTGTCCCAGGCCAGGCTGGACGGGGCTTGGAGCCACCTGGGATGGTGTGAGGTGTCCCTGCCCATGACAGGGGATGGGACTGGATGGGCTTTAAGGTCCCTTTCCAATCCAAACCATCCCATGATTCTGTGGAATTGCTTTGGACCCCAAAATGTGCTGCTGGGGGTGCTGGGCACGGGAAGGAAGCCAGCAGCTGAAAGCATGAGGGGGGCACATGAAAATCCCCACTCCTGGCCCAGCTGGGGTATCCTGGGGTACGGGATATCCAGATCTGGGTTGGGAAAACTGTCACATCTCGTTGGACAGGGACACGCAGGGCCCCCATCCCCGGAGCAGTGTTTGGGCTCCCCAGCTCTCCTTTTCCCACCTGAGCACGGATTCACTTCCCCTCTCCTCTTCAAAGGCCGTGTGGGGATGAAGGGGCTGTGAGGCCACTTTGACCCCAGCGTTTTCCAGTTCTTTCCTGGGAACTCGTGTTACCCATTACCAAACCACAAAGCCTTTGAAGTTCCCTCCCGTCCTCCGGCCTCTCCAGCTCCTTCTGGAGCTTCCAGTTGGTTTTATTTCCTTGACAGGAACCAGCAGGGCCAAAATGTGGGAGCTGGAGCCACCAGACCCAACTCCCAGCCAGGGACTCACAGCCAGCAACCAAAAATCCCGTTAGTAAAACAACAACAATGCTCCAGATGTTCCACATCTGCCTTAGGTGGACACCCAGTTTAGGACAACCAGGATTTTGTCTGCAAAGCTTCTGGCTGCCTGCAGTGTCCCTGGACACAGGGACCAGGGCGAGGGGAGGGGGCACACAGCACTCCCAGCTGGTTTTTGGGGTGGGTGGGGATGGTTTGGCTCATCCTCGCTCCGTGTCCATCTCTCCGCGCTCCCACAGGGACGTGGCTCATCCCTCTGCCTCACTCCAGCCTCCAGCTGCTCAAGGCTTTGTCCCTTTGGGTGACAGCTGAGCCCCCTTGGCCACCCGGCAGCTGCTTGCAGGACACTCAGGGGCAGCAGGATGAGGCCCCTCGGTGCCACCACGCACCAGGTGATGGGCAATTCCTTCGCTCCCTGTTTTCCTGCTGCTGGATCCCCCTTGTTGGACCGGTGAAACCCAAAGGTGGTGGAGGGTGGGGACACGTCCTGTGTGTCACTCCCATGGCTGAGGACACCCCAAACCTCCTCGCCTGCTTTGTGGGGAGACAAATCCCCCCCCAGTTCCCTGGGAGGTGAGAACACCCCCGGGATCTCATCCCAAACCCCCCCAGCTCTGCTCATCCCTCCCTCCGCACCGCTCCCATCCCTCAACTGGAACAGCTTTGACAACCTGCCTCGGGAAGGAGGAAAGGAAGGGGAGGGAGAAAAGCCCAAATCCTACTTTACATTTAAATCCTCCGCGGGTACCAAGTGTCACAAAGGTATTTAACACCCCCCACCCCACCCCGCCGCCCCCCTGGTTAAAATAGCAAACGGCTCCTAAAAATAGCCCCGAGAGAGGCAGCGCTGCTGTGACACTAATCCCCCCGCGGAGAGGGGTGGGCACGAGCACTGGGACCGGGATGTGCCACCTCCCGTCACCCGATGGGCCCTTTAAGGAGGATGAGGGTGAGGAGGGAGCTCGGGTGACAAGGACCTGAGTCAACCCCCGGGGGGGGGGACCCTCACCCCGAGGCTGTAATCACCGAGCCTTTGTGAAAGCAGAGCTGATCTCATTCCGGGCTCAGGCTTTCAGCAGAACCATTTGCTGCCTTATTAAAAAATAATAATAGCCGGGTGTTTCCCGAAGACGGCTCCGTTCCTGCCCTTTTTCCTAATTCTTTCTTGTCACCAAGAAAGACGAGGTCACATCATCTTCTTTTTAACTCCTTTCCTCGAGTTTCACCCTTTCTCCCCTAAAGATAACAGTGGAGGGAAAAAAAAAAAAAAACCAAAAAAAAAAGAAATCTGGTGCTGCATTTGGAGCAGGGGAAAAAAGAAATCACCTTTTCTAATTTACAGGCTTTCTCGTGGATGTTCCCAACACTTCAACACCCTTCAAAGCCAAAGCTTGAAGGATGGCTGGGTCCCTGCCCACCCTCCCTGGAGGTCTTGTGTGGCTGGAAAATTAAGCTGGAGATCAGAGCTGAGGAGCTTAAGTTGCCTTCTGCTCCATGGGATGAGAGCTCAGCTCGGTATCCCCAGCTCTGCCATCCTCTGGGCACCCAAAATCCCCCCAGGATGCAGGGATAGGATGTAGGTCCAAGGGATGGCCTTCAAGAGGTCCATCCAGGAGACAACCAGCTTGTGGGGCCAGCACGTGGGTCTGGGGACAGATCCTGGTGCAGCACAGCTCAGGAATGAGGTTTTATCCCAAAATTGGGCTCTGTGACTCTGGTATGGGTGCCAGGATCATTCAGGTGTACGAGTGCCCATCTAGAGCTCCTCAGAGCAGCTCTGAGGGTGGCTGAGGGCACCCATTCCCAACCCACCCCTTTTCCCTGGAAAGATGGGTTGGGGCATTTTTCTTGCCAACCTGCTCTGGGGCAGCAACCCCCCAGCCCTTCAGTCTCCATCCTCCTGCTCACGCCATCCCAGAAAGGGTCTCCCCACTCCCAGGTCTCCCCAGATTCCCATCTCTGCATTCAGAGCCCCCCCCAGCTTCACCCAAACCCACCTTGTGCCCCCTGGGGTTGTGCCCCACGGGGGTGGCACCGCTTTGTCCTCCAGAGATGCTCCTCTCCAGCTGTCCCAGCCTTTGGTATCCCCAGGATTTGTCCTACCCCCAGCCAGAGCCTGGAGCTGTCCCAGGGGACCCGGGGCTGATTCAGGACAGGGGGTGTTGTGTGCCCACACCTGGACCCCCCCAACAAGCACCTGGGGTGGGTTGAGTGCCACCCCGCAGAGTGGGAATGCTGCACGGGTTGAGGGAAATTTGGAGCTCCAAAATACAGGAATTTGATTAAAATTAGGTCAGCAGAATGTAACGGAGCCACTCCGGCTGCTGGCAGCGCAACCGTCCCCCCGGGCTCCCCGTTGCACTTGCCCAGACATATTAAATTACCCTTAACTCTGCCCACCACGGGGGCTCTGTGCCCTGCTGAGCCCTGCCTTGTGCTGCATTTCCAGGGATTTATGGGGCTGTCCCACCCCTCTGTGCGCTGGCATCCAGCAGAGGGATGCGGAGACCGAGGGTGAGTCCACGACAGCAGCTTTGGGGTGCCCAGCCTTGGGTTTGAGCCCGAGGACTCGGTTTCTTACAGTGGAAATGCCCCCCAAAAATGGATCCTCTGGGATAGAGAGGCATAAAATCCCCGAGGAGCTGTGCCATGATTGATTATTATTGGTGGCTGGGGGAGTCCAACAGCCAGTGATGCATCGTGGGACTGGGAGAGAAGATCAGTCAGGGCTCTTTGAGAAGGAAAGAAAAGGTGTATTGCAAGGTCTTGCCCATTGGTTTGTCTCCCCTCCATTATTTCGGGAAATTTGTGGCTGATTTCCACCAGGAAAGGACACGTGGAAGGGCAGGAGAAGGAAAATGATGGGGAGGGAAGAGCAATAAAGAATCATAACATGAATACACAGAGAGTGGTTTCTCCATGGAGAAAGCCACTCAAAGCCGGGGTTTGTGCTTCCAAATATTCTGTGTGTGGGATGGGGATCCAGAGGGACACGGTCCCAGGGTGCTGGGAGCACCAAGCCCATGGATGGAGCCCCAAATGCATCCAGTGGGTCCCAAACAGGTACAAGGGGTATGGAGGGTTCCCCCCGGCCCCCCCTTGTCTCACGCTGCCCACCTCCTGCTTGGCAGCGCAGGGAGCAGCCAGGCCCTCTGCCAGCTCCCCCAGAGAGGGGGGAGCCAATCCTGCCGGCAATCCTGCCAAAAATACGCGCTCCCAAGCGCTGCCGAGTTGGATTTCCACGTCGTGCTCCGCCTCCCCCGCAAACCAGAGCCCCACACGCCCCCGCACACACGCAGGGACAGCAGCCAAGGAACACCCGGGATAAACACGGCTCCGGCAGGATGCCGGGTGGGATTGGGGCAGGATTGGTGCTGAGCACCCCCTGAGCTCGGGAGGGATTAAAGGAAGGTGGGTGATGAGTCTCCTGCAAGGTCTGGAGCTGGAGACCGTGATCCATGGGCGCAGTAGGAGGGAGATCATTCCTCGCTTGCTGCCCCTTCCAGCCCTGCCCGTGGCTTGGGCATCACTTGGGACATCACATTTATTATTTTTAATGTCTTTTAGTCGTGCCCCACACTGGGTCTGTCCCCTGAGGTGTGGCAGGGTTATGACCCAACCACCACAGGTCTGGATCTACTCAACACCCTGGAAGAGATCCAGGACTGGGATGGATCCAGCAGCATCCCAGCCAGGGCAGGGGATGACAGTGCTGACCTTGGGACATTGCTCACCTCCTCCCTCAGTTTCCCCACATGCTGAGCCGCCTTTTCCAGTGGAAGGAGGTGGCAATAGCTGGTGGTTCCCATGGCTGGGAGGGACAGAAGGACACCATGTGTGTGAGGATTTGGGATGGGAGCCAGCACGGAGGACAGGACAGACCCTGGGGATCCCCATCCTGTCTCACTGGGTACCCAGGGGCACCCAAGGCTTGGGGAGATGGAGGGGGGGGATTGGTCCCTGCCAGGGGGCTCCTGGAATAGCTCCCAACCCCTGGGGGCAACCAGCAAGGATTTAGGGATGTGGAGGGACCGTGGAGCTCCTCTCTGCCCACCCATCCGTCCGTGTGCCCGCAGGTCGTGAGCCAGATCGACCGCCTGACCTCCGACTTCGACTTCGACCTGGAGCCGGACGACTGGACCACGGCGACGGCCAGCAGCACCTCCAGCAGCGACAAGGGGGGAGGCACCTTCGAGCTGGGAGCCCTGGACTTCACCACCTCCGACATCCTCTCCGACAGCTGGGAGTTCTGCTCCTTCCTGGACGCTTCCACCCCTTCCGACCCGGGCGACATTCCCGACACCCCGCGGCCGCAGCCCCCGCCGGCTCGCCAGCCCGACTACCGGCTGATGAACGGCGGGATCCCAATTCCCAATGGCCCGCGGGGCGGGGGCACCCCGGATTCCTCCAGCGAGGAGGCCTTTGGCACCGCATCCAGCGGGAGGCTGTCCCAGCAGCGCCCGGCGGGCACGCGGGAGCGCGTCCGCTTCAGCGACAAGGTGCTGTACCACGCCCTGTGCTGCGACGACGACCGCGACGACGAGGACNATATTTAAATAAATCAATACTAATAATAAAATCGACATGAAAAGTTGGCGAAGAAGACACCCAATGTCCAAACACGTGTTTCTTCCAGGCTCAGGGGATTTTAAACTGGTTTGGTTGTTGGTTTCGTGGTTTGAGGTCTTTTTAGGTGGGGGTTTTTTATGGACAGAAGTTTCAGATCAATAAACTGTCCATCATGGAGAAATAATAACCATAACATATATATATATACATATTATATGTATATATGTGCCCAGAGAGGGAACACAGAGCCAGCACATCCCAGGCTGTGGATGGGGTTGCTGGAGAGGGAGGGGACATTTGCCCTTCCCTGGGACATTTTATCCCTCTTGGGTTTTAGATGGGATCTGATTTGTCATGTCCAATGTGTGAGTGGAGCGGGGATGTCACCAGGATGTCACCCCCAAATCCAAGGGGATGGGGAGGGGATTGCAGAGGGCAAGACCTCCCCACTGGTGAGGAGCTGGTGTGGGGAACTGCCCCCCCCCCTCCGAATTCCCAACCTTTACACCAGGTCCAGGAGGAGTATTGCTGATCCCAAGACCTGCAACCATCTTAAAATGATCTGGAAGCGACTCCAGATTTTCTTTAGGTACCTAATTCTGGCCTCCCATGGCAAACCCCCTAATTCTGGGAGGGAAAAGAGCTGGATTTTCTCTGAAAAATGAAGGAATCTGGTGCTTCACATCCACCTTTGGTGGGTTTTGCCAAAGGCTTCAGCACCCAAAGCACCTGGTCCTGGGGACAGGCCCAGTGTCCCCCAGCAGCTCTTCCCCCTCCGAGGTGCATTGGCACCACCAGCCCTGGCACGACGTGTTTCTTCCAAGCCTGGCAGCAAAAAAAACCCCAACCACCTCGACTCCCTGTTTTTGATCCAGGTCAGGGATGTTCCATTCCAAGCTTTTTTCAACCCAAACCAGGAGCCAGCCCGGCTACCACAGGTGAGGGGAATGTGAACCTCCTCTCCCAGAGCAATTGAAACACGCTGAATTCAACACAAAGCGCAGCAGGAAATGAGCCTTCCACCTCAATTATGGGAATTCTGTTTATTTTTGAGTTTTTAAGGACATGGCAGCACCTGGGGGACGGTTGTGTGTTCCCACATCCCAACCTCAGACAAAACCGGGAGAGGGAATAGTCCCGGGGAAGAACTGCTGATGCAGCCCCTTCCTCCACATCTCCCCCAAATCCACGACCCCCTGCTTTTCCACAGGGGTGTCCCCATCCCACAGCCCAAAGATCTCCAGTAAATCCAAGCGATGTAAGTGCTCCATTAACCTTCAAGTCCGGGGATGGAAAACTTCCATAAAACTGGGGTGAACAGAGAGGGGGCGATTCCTCCTCCTCCCTCTGCTGGGCTAAAGGGAATCCAACCCTCACTGATCCAGAGGTGACCCTGGGCCGTGGCTTTGCTGCTTCTCTGCACACCCAGAGGGGGTTTTGCTGTCGTTATTTAGCAGGAAAAAAACCTGCTGGTTTGGAGTTCTTTAGGGAAAAACTCAACATGGTGGGAATGGTTATTAACGCGGAGCAGGAGGGAACAGGGGAAAGTAATAAAAATGGCTTTGTTAGAGCAGTAACAGAATTATTAATGATGTTATTCACCAACTCGGTTATTAATAATGTTGAATCAATAGATGTGGTTCTTGCAGGGACAGGATCCAGCTCGTCAGGGATGGGGGTGGAGCAGGGCTGGGAAAGCACCTCCTCTTCCTCTTGACAGGACATATTAATGAATTAATTAATGAGCCTTTTCCCCGCAGCATCCCAGCACTGTCCCTGCCCTCCATCCCTGGCCCCCAAATCCTGTTTGGGAGCACCTGGAACAGCAAGCAGAGGGTCACCGGAGCTCCAAGGGCTCGTGTTTCCTCCAGGAGGGACTAAAGGACCAGCAGCACACAAGGCCATGGCCTGATGGATCCCTCTGCCGCGCATCCCGCTGCTTTTTGGGGAAGGAGGCTCCGGCTCTGCTCAGGCTTTGAGGGGCTCCGAGAGGAATTCCAGGCTGGCATTCCAATCCTCCAGCCCTGCCTCTCCCCACAGCCCCTGTTGGAGCTGACCTGAATTACCAGAGGCTCCGCTGGGGTTTGTGTTTGGAAGGAACTCACCCAATCCCTCCGGCTCCCGAGATCCAGCTGGAAAGTTTCTCCCATGGAAAAAGCCGTCTCGCTCCGGCGAGGGCTGAAAATAGCCCTCGAGTGCCTGGAGACTTCACTTCTGAGCTCGCTGACATGAAAGGCAGCTATCAAAGCAGATAACAGGATGTTTTCCAGGCCAAGGAAGAGCTCTGGCTCAGGGTCAGCCTTTGGGAAAGGATGAGATGCACCCAGGAGCCCAATAGCATCCAGAGGTTGCTCATCCTCATCCTCAGGAAGCCAAAATCCGAAGTGCCCCCATACATGGATCCATCTTTTTTCCTCAAATCCTTGATGGTTTGTCTCCCAGGGGACAGACAACCTCTGTGTGTGTCCCCTACCCCGAGATGGGCTTTATTTCACACTGACCAGGCTCCTACCAGCCCATGCAGTGGGGAAAAGAATCCCTGGATCTGAGCTGCCCTGTCCCTGGACACACTGGCTGCAGCAGGAAGAGGAATGATTTGTTTCCAACGGGAGAGGGGATGCTCCTGCCTCTGCACAGCATCTTCTCTTGTTTGTTCCTCTCTGTTCCACAGCTGAATTACCACATCTTACGGTGCTGCTTCAAGAGGAGCTCTCCTTCATCCGTGTTTCTCCAGCTTTCGGGAGTTAAATCCATCTTGTGCCCCGCGAGAGGAGCGTGCAGGCTCTTCCCTCACCATCTCCACCCCTCTGGACAAGCTGAGCAGTTCCATGGGGAGAAAAGAAGCCTCCCCCCAAAGGCTGCCCTGCTCATGGACTGGCACAGCTGCACCTTCCCGGCTGGATTCCCCTCGGATCCAGGAGTCACACCCTCCCTCCTCCTGCTTATCTGCAGCCCCAGAGCCAGATAACTCGCTGGCAGCTGTTATGTCCTCTCAGGGAAAGACTGGATGGGGAGGAGGCAGGAGCAGAGGGTGCCCACCCTGCTCAGTGCACCCCGAAATGTGCCCAGCCCTCGGGGTATCCCCACATCCCACCTTATCCTGCATCGCTCCTCCTCCTCACCACCCGCCCAGGAGTAAGGAGAGGGTCAGGGGCACCCCCAAACCATGGCTCAGGGTGTTTAGGGATCATGAATTCACCCCAATGCAGTGTGGCACTGAAATCCCAGCTCCTCTCCGGGCTCTGCCAGCCAAGCCCTCCCGGGAGCCGCGGGATGGAGATGGATAAGCTGAGCCTGGCCAGACCTGGGCCTGGAGTGGGTGCTCGTGGCCATGGCACGGTAATTAATCCTCGTTTGTGCTGGCACTTACCAGCCTGTAATTTCACAGCTTGCTGGAGGCCTCTGTACTGCAGGAGGCTGTCGGGCTTTCCGTGGATTCCCATGGATGCAGAGGTGGGTTCCCACCTTCTCCAGGGCTGGTAAGCCAAGGATGGAGCGGTGCTGGCTGCACACCCCAAGGAAAACTGCTGTGCCAGGGGATGGGGCAGGAGACCTCATCCCACCCCAGCAGAGAGGGGGGAGCCAAGAGGGAGTTCAGAGCATGAGGAAGGTGGTGGGACTAGGGGAATAAGGCTGTGGTGGGTGGGAATGGCTGGAGGGCAGCATTCCTGCTCAGTGACTCCAGGCTCAGCTCGTGTGAGCCCACGGGCAGTGCATGGGGCCCAGGGGAGGCTGCCCAGGCCACAGGATGTGCCCAGGATGGTGACAGGCCAGACTTGGGGTGAATGGTTGAAGAGCAGCATCCCTGGATAACCCCAGGCTGAGCTTAAAGGTGCTTCACAGTGAGGGTGAAGGTTTCTTTGGCCTTTTAAGGTCCCCAGGGTGGGGTGAGGAGCTCGGGCTTGACCTGCTGAGCTGAGCTGGCACCTCCAGCTCTGGAAAACCTTCTCCAGGGGCCAGCCCTTCTGCAGCTGGATACGGCCCTGGCTCCATGGGAAGCAGATACTCGTTTATTCCCTTATCTCACTCCATAAAATGCACTTTCCCGGGCGCTGGCTGGGTGCTCTCCCACCACTGGGTGGCAGTGGGGACACATGGACACACAAGGACACACACATGGACCCTTCCTCCTCCTCGTCCTCTCCCCCCTGTGCAGCCGCTGCTGTGGTGGCCCCACACTTCATCCCTCCAGCCTGCCCCCACTCTGCTCTCAGCAGGAGCATTCCCTCAAAACACAGCGATTTGGAGAAAAAAAAAAACCCCTTTTTTATATCCAAATGCTGCAGGCAACAACCACCTGGGTCTTGCCTGGATGCAGGGACAGCGCTTGGCAGGAGCAGCCCCAGGTTTTGGGGAGAGCCCCCCTGGAAGAGCCGCAGATCCCCCGGAGCCATCGTGTCCAGCTGAGCCTGCCGGAGCACGGAGCAGCCCCGCAGGGACTTGTAAGACAAGGGATGACATGCTTGATGGGACTTCTTAATTAGATCTCGCTAAACCAAACTGCACCGGGGCTCCCCTGGCAGAACAGCGGCAGACAAAATATTAATCACGCTCCAAATAAATAATTAAAACGTTGGGGCTCTTAAAAGGCGGAGGGGGGAATAATGGAAAGAATCCAAAGCATCAGCACCAGCCCCAAAATAAGGAGGAATCCTGTTGGGTGCAGCGCTGTCCTGGCCTCGGAGGGGAACAGAGCTGTGTCCCCAAGGCCACCCGACCCAATGTGGTCATGGAAATCTGGGCCCAAAGTACCATTCGGTTTCAGGATGAGGTTTAGGACCTCAAACATAAACTCATGTACCTGGAGTTGTGGGATAAAAAGTTGTCTCCCCCATCTGGCCCATGTAGTGCCCTGGGATGTGGTTCATCGCTGGGAGATCACCCGTGGTTTGTCTCTGGGACAAGATGCACGGTCACTGCTGGGATATGACCTGTGGGTCACCCCTGGGACACCTTCAGACATCCATGGTCACCTCTGGGACACCGTCCACAGTCACTACTGGGATATCATCCAGCATCCATGGTCATTACTAGGATATCATCTGTGGGTTCGTCTCTGGGACACCCTCAAACATCCATGGTCACCTCTGGGACACCATCCAATATCCAAAGTTCACCTCTGGGACACCATCCAGCATCCATGATCCACTCTGGGGCAACACCCACAGTCACTCCTGGGACATTATCCAACATCCAAGGTCACCTCTGGGAGCACACACAGGACCACTAGAGGGATATTATCTATCTGCCAGCTCTGGGACACCATCCAATATCCAACATCCATGGTTATCTCTGGGATGTCATCCAAAATCCAACATCCATGGTCACCTCTGGGACACCATCCAGTATGCAACATCCATGGTCCACCTATGGGACACCATCCAACATCCATGGTCCAGCTCTGGGATCTCATCCAACATCCATGGTCCACCTCTGGGACATCCTCCAGGGTCACTCCTGGGATAACATCCGTGATCCCCTGGGGGATGCTGGACAATGCCCAGCTCTCAGGCTCCTGCTGCAGCGCAGGAAAATCTGTTTNGTCATCCAAAATCCAACATCCATGGTCACCTCTGGGACACCATCCAGTATGCAACATCCATGGTCCACCTATGGGACACCATCCAACATCCATGGTCCACCTCTGGGACATCCTCCAGGGTCACTCCTGGGATAACATCCGTGATCCCCTGGGGGATGCTGGACAATGCCCAGCTCTCAGGCTCCTGCTGCAGCGCAGGAAAATCTGTTTACCCAGCACTTAGGAAACACTTGGGAAGAAAACAACAACAATAAAGGCTTGAAAATAGAAACCTCTCCCTCCTCATCCCCCTTAACTGGAGCAGAGATTGCTCAGGATAAGCACCGTGAATTATGCATGGCATCATTTGCATCCAAGAGCAGCCCCGGCCCTCCTGGGTCCCAGCCTTCAGAAACTCCCAGCACCTCTTTTCCCCTTCTCCTTCCTACCACGGATTTATTAAAGAGCAAAGGGCAGTGCTGGGATGGAGCTGCTCCTCCTGCTCCAAAGACCATCGATGGATTTCATGGCAGGAAAATGAGGGTTGTTTTACCAGGGATTGGGCAACTCTGACCCATGGAGGTCCCTGACCTTCCCCAGCATACAAAACTCCCCCCAAACCTGCTTTATTACGTTAATATTTGCTGGTAACAAAGCTCACACTTAGAGCTCCAGTTAAATTAAGAAAGCTACAACAGACAAGAAGTGGCGCATTAATTCATTCGCAGGCAATTACTCTGCATTTTCTCAGCAAATGCAACAAAACTTTAATTTACTGGCGCTGTTTTCAAATGGATTTTGCTCCTCCAGCTCCATTTACAGCACATTTTTTCCCGCAGCAAAACAGAAGTGAATTAACTCCAGTTCCTTGAAGGAAGACATTTGTCTCTCAGATGGGAATAAATACCCAGGAGAGATACCGGGAATTTTCCTTTTTGGCTTCTTCTCCAGGTTTTCACGGGGAAAATAGACATAA
Source organism: Pitta sordida (assembly GCA_013390025.1). NCBI lineage: Eukaryota > Metazoa > Chordata > Aves > Passeriformes > Pittidae > Pitta > Pitta sordida. The sequence goes on along the minus strand of WEKX01006340.1, from coordinate 37,226 downwards.
TTTACAATACACAATTGAAATACAAAGGTAAAATCTCCACCAGCAGCATCCCAGGGCTGAGAGAGGCCACAACTCCTGTCCCACCGTCAGGGAATAAAATCTCTGAACCTTCATCCAGCTGGGCTGGTGCAAGATAACTTCAGCAATGGACAAAGTCCCTATTTAAAGTCCCTTTTAAATAGAAAACACAGGCTGAGTTTGAATAACACCAGAAGAGATTTTTCAAATGTAGTAAATATTCCTTTATTTTTACTGTGTTTGGGAGCTGCTGCTCAGGGGTAGCTGTGGAAGGACAGCTTGGATAAAGCCCCTGAACGGGGATCAAAGAGCAGCCAAAGAAGCAGGGGGAGCTCCAGAAGGTATTTGGGACAGAAATAGGATCCTCAGGACATCAGGGAGCTTCTTCCCAGGGGTAAAACAAAGGTGGAAAGGGGCCCCCTGAACCAGAGGCACAGAGGGATTGGATGTTCACACAGCACCCCAGAATTCCTGTGAGGAGCAGCTGATTTTTCTCCTAGGTGGGAAATTCCTCCTGTTTTCCCAAATTGCCTTGAAGGCCACTTAGACAATTTGCCATCTCCCTGCACCAGGGACACACCTGAATATTCCCAGGGCATCCTTGTCCACGTTAATCCCAGCTCTGGATTGTCCTGCCAGCATCCCACACCTTCCCCAGCAAGTTACTCGGCTGGTCCATGTGCCAGGGGAACAGGAAATAAACCCGGGAGCAGCAGGAAAAGGGGGGAACTCCCAGGTGGGGAGGGGTTTCTCCACTATCAAGTTGGGGCTTTCCTGGAAAATGAGGGGGGAATATTGCTTTGAGATTAATAATTTATTAAAGAGTTAATAACTGTTAATTACACTAAACCCCACACTGTGGTGGGTCCATCCAGAGTGACCTGCAGCCCCTCCTGGGTTGGGAAGGAGAGCCTGGAATGCCTGCTGAAGGTGGGCCTCCAAAGAGGATTTCCATGCCAATAACTCCCCAAATCCTGCCAAAATTTCCTCCCCCTCTCCCACTCCAAGGGCACAGTTGGGGCTCTGTGCCCTTGGGAAGGGCACTAACACCCCTTTTGGCAGGGCAGCATCTCACCCTGGCCACACACTCAAGGTAAACATCCCCCAAAAAGGAGGTTTTCATCTTCCCTACCTCCCCCAGGAAGGAGTTTGTGCATAAAACATGACAGCTGATCAACAAAGACTCCAGCCAACAATAAAGCTCACACGCCTGCCTCGCTTTTCCACTTGATTATTTCAGCTCAGCAGCCAAGTTCATTGAAAACACAACCAGGGAACACTTGCCTGAGGCCCAGGATCTCTGGGATTTCCATCCCAGTTTGTCTGGGATGGGGATCCCTGCTCCCCACCCTCCCAAGCCCACAGAGAACAGGCCCCAAGCTGCTTTTCCAGTCCTTTACACTCAGGTTTTCTTGGAATACCAAGCACTAGAGTGCAGCTTAATGGCTGGGGAATCCCATCCCAAGAGCTTCTTCCAACCTTCAGCTGCCAAATTTAGGGAATGCCTCTCACAGCAGTTCTCAGAAGGCAAAACAGAGATGAGCCAGGTTTGATCCCACCTTGCTCCTTTTCACTCCTTATCCAGAGCCAAGAGCAGTTTCCTCAGCTCAGGACAAGCTGTTACAAACACCAAGGCTCTGGATTCTCCTGGGACATGGAAAACAAGAACAAGGAATGAGATCAACGGGACCAGAAGGATGGAGGGGAGTCAAGAGGCTTGGGGCTCCTCCCCGGAAGGGGCACCAGCTCCCTCCAGTGCAGAGCCCCAACCCCTTGCTGTGCCCACACCACACCAACAAGGGGATTAGTTCCCCTGAGGCATATTTATGGTCTTTAACCCAGGCAGCTCCTCAAAGCCAGGGGATAACAAAATCCTGCAGCCTCCAGCTGGGGTTGGAGGTGGCCAGGGACAAACCCCAGTGAAATATTTGTGTTCCTCAAGCTCCTGAGAAGGGCAGGTGGTGTTCATGTCACCGCAGCAGGAGCGGGGACACCAAGAGCTCACATCCAACTTGAACTCCAGTGCATGGAACACCTCCAGAGGTGGGGATAAATGCTGTGCTGTGTGGGAGGGGAAGGCAGAGAGCAAGGAGAGCAGCTGGACATCTTCCAGGCCTGGCTGGTGTGCACTGACCCAGCCCAGGGGTGTGAGGAGTCCTGTGCCCCACAGCTCAGCAGGAAGAGCCCCCAGGGCTGCAGGGAGGAGAGGTGATGAAAATCCAGGCAGAGCCACCCGCTGAGGCCTTCCCCTCCTCTGTATCTAAAATAAATGGTTAGAGCTGGTGGACCAGTATCTGTCCCTGTTGATTCCTTTTTCTTACAGTGTCCCCAGTTCCCCAATATCACCCAGCCATGGCTTCCTGCTCTCCCCACAGCAGAGGCCATGCCAACCAGAAGCATCTTCAGCCCTTTTCCACCCCAACACCAGCTTTTTTCCCCACGGCAGAAGCCGTACCCAGCCCTAACACCAACTGAAACCCCAGAGGAAGAGCTGCCTCTGTGTCCTCCAAGGAATGGTGCCTCCTCACCCCATCGAGCCTGTTCTGACACTCCCCTGCCTCAGGAGGAGCAAACAGGGACTTCTGGAGCCAGGAAACCATTTAACACCTGTTGGCAGCACCCATTCATCCCTCATTGACCTCAGAACAGGAGCCATACCTTGCTGGCAGCCAGTGTTCAGGATTCCTTGCCAAGGGTCCAACATCCAGGGGGCATTTGGGCAGCCTGAGTGCAGAGAGGCCCCTTCCAGGTGCTGGGGGCTTGGGAGATGCTCTCAGGAAGCACCAGCTCTGCAATTCTCTTGTCCCAGCCCTGGAGCTCACCTGGAGCAGGGATTCCCATCCCAGCACACCAAAGGCCACCTGATGTCCCCCCTCCCCACCAAGGACACAAGGAGAGGACAGAAGCATTTCTATTTATTAGGGATGGGGGTTACAGTGACATCCTGCGAGGGCAGAGGCCTTTCCTGCACGCCAGGAACAGTCCCAGAGCCATCAGGCTCAGCAGAGCAGCCGCCGTGAGCACCGAAACCTGGAGCACCAGGGGAAGGCCTCCAGCAGCACCTGGGAGAGACACGAGCCGCTGACTCCACAGCCAAAGGCTGCCCAGCACCTACCAGCAGGAGAACATGTGGGCAGCTCTGGGAAGGAGTCCCTCAGGCTGTCCCAGGATGTCTGTGTGGGGTCACAGGGGATTTATGGCCACCATCAACCTTCAGCTGAGACCTGAGGACACAAAACCCACACACACACACGTACCTTGTGGGGTCTTCCCTGCTGGTCCAAGGCCTCCAGAGGAGCTCCATAATCCCTGAGCTGAGTCAAGGATTAACAGTGGCCCAACTGAGACATCGGCCTCAGTCACCTTTGAGGGCCCACCTGGAAATAGAGGGGCAGGAATGAGTTCACAGGGCAGGCAGTTCCTGCTGGCTCTGGACTTCAGGGGTTACAGAAAGATGGACCCTGCAAGAGTAGGTTTGCAGGAGTGTTCAATGAGGACACAGAGGCCCAGTTACTTAAAATAAAATCATGGAATGATGTGGGATGGAAAGGACCTTGATGCTCATTAAGTTCCTGCTCCCTGCCACAGGCAGGGACACATCCCACTCCCCCAGGTCCCTCCAGCCTGGCCTTGGATGGGGCAGTCACAGCTTCTCTGGGCAGCCTGTGCCAGGGCCTCCCCACCCTCACAGGGAACAATTTCTTCCCTAAGTTCTTCTCCCTCTTTCAGTTTGACACCCTCACCTGAGGGCTCTGAAGACGCGAGTTTGTCCTTAAGCTAAAGGATGTTGTAGCATCCTGCTACCCCAGCCTAGAGAGTCAGCCAGCCCTGGGGGCACATTCTGGGTACAGAGCCTCACCTTTCTTGGCAGAAACATCTCTCTTCATGCGTCTCCCTGGCCACCTGGCCGTGGCATCCATTCTCCGGGAGTATCCTCCATGCACAGGACAGTTGCCAGTCTCACAGCAGCTGCAGATGTCCCCAGTACCCTCCACAGGTGCCCAACTGAAACAGAATCGCCTGTCAAGCCTCTGCTCTGGGCTGGTCCCCTCCCCACCTGCCCCAGCTACTCACAGGCTGCTGGCTTTGTTGAAGGAACAGGCTTTGTTCCAGGGATTTGGGGCTTGGTCAGCTGGGAAGACCTTCAAGTGGCAGGTGATGTAGACCTGGAAACGAAGCGAGATTTAATGAGTCTTGGACTCTGGGGTTTTGTTTGTTGGGGTTGTTTTATTTTCCTGCAGAGCAACACACTTCAAACACCCCAGGGGAGGACACAACATCTCACCAGGTCTCTGTCGTCTCCTGCAAACTTGAACACATCAACCACAAACCGCAGCGTCTCCTGCCTCGGCCTCGGGGACACGAAGGCTGAAGTGGCATCATCTGCCCTCCCATCCACCAGGCACCTGCAGGAGGGGCAGGAGTCAGGGCCACCCCAGCCAGCTGAGCTGTGCCCCCCCGGGCAGGGCCCCCCTTACCCGCCCAGGTCGATGAAGGCGTATCGGGGTGAGGAATTCCTGTCGGGGCTCAGGGTGGCAACGCAGTCATCCACAAAGATCCTCAGGGGGATGTGGCCCTCAGACAACACGTCAGCCTGGAGGTGCAGGCTCTCCCCCAGCTGGAAGCCATTAGAGACCCTCTCAGTGCTCCAGTCATCTGGAAGCCAAGAGCACAGGTCACTTGGGAGGCCTCTTAACTAACCAGCAGCTCCACTGGGCTTGGTTTAACCCAAATTATAGCCCTGTTCAGGCTCTCAGCCTGGGAGCAAGGGCTGGCAGGAGCAGGGACTGCAGGGAAACAGGGCTGCCAGGTGTGCACCCACCATCCATGAGGCGCAGGGAGAACACCAGCCTCTCCTCTGCCGACAGCGTGGAGTGGAAGGGAGCCCACGTGGGCTGGATGGCCTTGCTGCTCACATTGCTCTTCCTAAACAGAGGAGATGTGCCTTAGCAGAGACGCCACCATGGCCTCAGGTCCCTGGGAGCAGAGGCACAGCCCCTGTGTGCTCACCTGGGGTAGTGACACTCCACAGGAACCACCACTGGGTTGGTCCTCACAATGACCGGGTTGCCAGAAGGAGCAGGTTTGTAGGACAAACTTGTTTTGTAGATCAAGGAGTCTGGGGTCACCTGCAAGGAAGATTTGGGAGAGAGAAGACAGGAAACCAGACTCATTATCCACAGGCACAGCACTGCCTGTGCCAGCTGTAAAGGCCCAGGCTGTTCTCCCTGTTCCTCATCCAAGGCCTGCAGGACACCAGGAGGCTTTGTCCTGGTGTCCCACAAGGGCCAGCCTGGAAGGAGGGCAAGGAGCCTCAAGGACTCACATCATCTCCCATTCTCCCAACATTTGTGCATCCAAGTCCCACTTGCTGTTGGGGGTGCACCTCACCCAGGGCTCAAGGATGGCACCCACCCTGCCCTGGGCACACCACCCCTCGCTGGGGAGCTGCTGCAACTGGAAGAGCTCACCCCCAACCCTGCAGCACCTTCACCAGGTCACTTCTAGGAGCACAAGCTTTGCTGGGGTGAGCCAGGCAGCAATTCCCATTGACCCTCCCAGTGCTGCTCAGTGCCCAGAGACACTCCAGCCCCTCACCCCAGTGCCCCCCTCACCTGCAGGGTGCTGCCACACTCGTGCAGCCCGGCCACGAAGGTGACGGTGCTCTCGGCAGGGTTCTGGGCCACGGGCGGGCAGGAGGCCGAGCCCAGGCTCAGCTCGGCAGCCCTGACCAGGCGCCCGGTGCCAAAGAGGTCCCTGTGCACCGTGAGCAGCAGCTGAGCCTCCTGGCACTGCACGGCCACGGGGTGCAGCGGGGCCACAGCGCGGAGCTGGGACAGATCCACCCACGCCCAGGGCTGCGAGAAGGGATGGCCACGGGGCCGGCCCGGGGACGAGTCTCCCCGGACCCTTGAGACCCCCGAGTCCCTCTGAGGGAACCCCCAGGGGCTGTAGGACATCCCCTCAGCCAGCACCCAGCAGAGCAGAACAACAGCCAGGCTGCCTCCAGACCCCATCCTGACTCCAGGAAAACCAGCTCATGGAGGAGGGGCCGCCCAGGAGCCTTTTATGGCATCACTCCCTCACGGGGCACACCTGGGGGCTGCCGGCAGCACCCGGCCCAGCTCAGGGAAACAGGATCCAGCTGGGACCATCCCTCCCCCTCAGGGCACAGCGGGTGATTTCCCTTGACCTGCACTCGGGAACCGCCCTGGATTGGCCCTTTTTTTGTCATTGTGCCACTCTTGGGGTGGCATCAGCCACTGCCACCTCAGTGGCCTGTTGGCCACAGGTCCCTTGTCCCCCTGCACCTGGCTCTGGGAGATGGAGCCAGTTTTGGGGCTCAGCAAAGGCTCCCACACCACCGGCATCAGCAATTCCCCAAAACCCAGCGGAGGGGACAGGGGCAGGGATGGGAAGGTGCCAAAGCCACCTGGGCTGTGGCCCGTGCCATCCCCAATCGGTCCCTGCCCGATTCCAGGGGAACCCGCGGCGGGTAATTAATTGCGTGTGGAGTAATGAAGGCATCAGAACCGGCTCATTTGCATAGCAAGCAGAGGTACAAAAGGCGATCATCCCGTAATAGCAGCTGATAAGCGAAGGGCAGGCGTAATCCAGAGATTAATTGGCCCTCGTGTGTTAATTATGCTAATTGGCCCAGCTGCTCGTGTGTGCAGTGCGATGACTGAGGGCTCTTCCCTGGGGCTGGGGTCACTCAGAGCTGTTTGCTGAGGGGGTTCCTTTGCCATGGGGGTGATGCCCTGAGCACACCCACTCCTCAGCAGGGCAGGGAACGAGATGGGAGGGTTATTTTAGCCTCGGTGGTTGCATTCCCAGTGTGTATTCCCAGGGGGAGAAATGGCATTTATTGTCAGCAGCATCTTCCTCCTCCCCCCTGGGCTGCCAGGATCTGTGGGGTGGGTTTGGGATGGGGGCACCTGCCCTGTTGGTTTGTAGGGAATGAGCTGGACCAGAAAAAATTCCCACCCAGACCACTGGGGAGCACCCGAATTCCTGCTGGGATGCTCTGCCAGGACCATCAGGCACTGGGGGTTGTCCCCCTGCAGCGCAAATAATCACACAGAATAATGTCACCCCCCTCCTCCCACCCTCCTCTGGCATCATCTCCCCGTCCTGGCCTTGCCCCTGATATTTTTATGAATGATGAATAAATGATACGACAAGAAAAACCTCTCCAGCGGCTCAAGGCCTCTTTATTAATTCAGCAATAAAAATTGGCCACCTCCAAACCCATCTCATCCCTCTGCGGGGTGGGAGGGCTTTACCAGGAAAGCTGGGTTTGCTCAGTGCAGTTCCTGGGGCCCAAGGAATCCAGGAGGATGGGAGGTGATGTTCCTGCTGCCCACAGGATACCCAGGCACGGGAGGTGATGTTCCTGCTGCCCACAGCCCCATTACCCATCCCAACCGCAGGACATGGCACTGGATGTCCAGGATTTGAGACATCCAATCTCCTGCCAACCCTTTCCTATGGGCACCCAGGGCTCCATGGATGGGTCCCTGCATCCCACACACTCCTGCTCCAAAGGGAGCCCTGTGAAGTCCCAGCCGTGTCTCACACTGACACAGCCCAAGGTTTCTCTGCTCAAAGCTGGGATTTCTCATCCCCTACACCAGCTCTTGCCAAAGGTCTGTGCCAGGAGCGGTACAGTGGGAAATAAATTCAGGCACCTGGGATGAAAAAGGGACAGGAGATTCATTGGCCTTAAAATCCTGAAGCTATTGGGTGAGAAACAGCTTTTATTCTCATTCGGGTGCAAAAGAGATCGATAGCAACAAAAAGACAAATCCCCCCATCCAGCAGCTCCTGCTGCAGCGGTGCCACATCCATCACCGTGACCTGGATTTAACAGCTCGGGAGGAACAGCCCTTCCCACTGCAGCTATCCCCTGGGAATGAAGGACATTCCCTCCTCCGGGGTGGCACAGGGACTGGGACAAGGGGGAATGGCTTCCCACGGCCAGAGGGGATACTGGGGAAAAACCCTTCCGTGTGAGGGTGGGGAGGCCCTGGCACAGGCTGCCCAGAGAAGCTGTGGCTGCCCCTGGATCCCTGGAAGTGTCCAAAGCCAGGTTGGAGCAGCCTGGGACAGTGGATGGTGTCCCTGCCCCTGGAATGAGATGGGCTTTAAGGTCCCTCCCAACCACACACAACTTCACCACCTGGGATGGGGAAAAAACGTTTCTCCATCGGGCATGGGAAACATCTGCCCTGACAGCCCTTCCTCCCTCTGGCTCCTCTGTTTATTTTCCAGGCAGCTTCTCCACTGGAGTGTTAAATACTGTATTAATGGGGGAATTTAATACTTCTCAGGCACTGTTTAAGCAACATCTCCTCACCTGAGACATCACACGCTCCTCCAAGGCTCATTAAACAGCATCAACCTCTCTTGCCTCCCTTCCTGCAGTGCCAGCTCAGATCCCGCTCAGAAAAGCATTGCCAAGGGGGTTTGCCATGGTACAATGACACCGAGATGCCACCTGGCCACAAAATGACGCTGGAATGTCACCTCAATTCCCTCATCCTCCCCAGCACATCCCCAAGAAAAACGAGCCCCCTTGGCTGCAGAGGGGAACTGGAGGTTGGAAAGGGTCTTGCTCATTAATTTTCCTGGCTGGAGACAAGCCCTTCATGCCAGGTAGGGGTTTTTCAGGCAACATTCCCATTTTGTTCCCAAGCTCTCTCAAACGGCTCCTGAGCCGCTTCCATCAACACCCCCCCGGCGCTTCCTTTCTGCTCCACATCCCTCCTAAGTGCTGAGGGATAAATTGGTCGAGTTGCCCGGGATAAATCACGTGGGAAAGGCAAGTCTGTAATTAAAACGTGGCTCAGCCCCTCGGTTCACTCTGACTCAGCAAGGCCAGATGTTCCGTGGCTGCAGGGAACAACCCGCTCGGGATCCTCGGGAATGGGGAGGGAGAACCTGGCTCTGAACGCGCTGGTTCCACATGGCTCCCTTGGGAACACCGAGGCACCCTCAGCAAAAANGGATCCTCGGGAATGGGGAGGGAGAACCCGGCTCTGAACGCACTGGTTCCACGGGGCTCCCTCAGCAAAAGGGTGTGGGACCAGCACTGCTGCCACAAGTGAGAGTTTTTCAAGGCTTTTTTTTCCTTTTCCCCCCCAAAAATGAGCTCCTGAGCGCGCCAGGGCTTTGTGTTGGCTCCAGCTTGTCCATGGAGAGCAAATTCCCTGAGCAGAGCTGGCACGGAACTGGGTGGTTTCCCCATCCCAGTTGTTGCACTGGGAGGAAACAAAAGGGAAATACACAATAAAACCCAACTGTTCAGAACAAACCTTGGATTTTCAGGCTGACTTGACCCTTCTGGGGATGTTGCTACCCAAGAAAAGCTACGAGCAGAGGTTGAAAGTGGTTTTTGAGATTCCCTCTGCCTTTGGCTTTGCTCCTTGCCTCCAGCAGGAAGATCCAGCCCTGGGGCTGTTTCTGGGCTCTGCTTTCCCTGGGACACTCAGATATTCTGTTTGCCAGTGGCCTTATAATCAGAAAGCAGCGCAGCCAAGTTGCTCTGAGCTTTCCAGCTGAATTCAAAATTGCTTGGCAATTCTGAGGCCAAAAATTGGGTATTTGGGGGCAGGGCGGGAGCTGGATCCCACTCATCATCCCATGGGAACACATCCATATAGAAAACGGTGCTTCTTGTAGAACCTGGAGCCCCTAAGAAATATTTTCCCTGCCTTCCACAGCTTCATTTTTGAATTTCTCCCTCTCCACTCTCAAGATCTCCCTTCCCTGCACAGCCCAGGCTGCATTTTGCAAAAAAACCCAAACCAACCCCCCCCTCACATCTGCCCAAATAAAAGAAACGGGAGGAGACACCCCCAGGGATGCTGGCACTTGTCCTGGACACGGGGACAACTCATCCCACTTCCCACCCAGGCTGAGTTAACCGAGGGATGGATAATGGCTTCATTCCCCCTGCCCAGAGCCCAGGCACTAAATAATATTAATGGCACCTCCTGGCACCTCGTTAAACCCGCGCCGGGGCTTAATTCAGGCTGTAGATCAACCCCCTCACTGAAACCACCATCCATCCCCTCCCTAATCACCAGCACACGTCCCCTTGTCTCATGCTCAGGAACGTTTTCCTATTGGAATGCAGAGCTTGGCTTCATGACGGGGAAGGACAACTGGAAATAGTCCCCCACAGGTGATTTAGGGAGGTGCCTTCCTCGCCACTCCCATCCCAGTGCTGGGATTAACCAGCCTGAATTCTGGAGGCAGCTTGGCATCCCTTTGGGATTCTCCTCTTTATTCTACGGCTTGAGGGATGGCAATAAAGCAGAGGGCTGAGGGTGGGCCATGGCTCCCAGTGCTGGGGGATGGATGAGGGCGGCTCAGATGGCGCTCACAGGGGAACGTGAGAGTTTTCCTGTGGGAATTCTGATCCTTGGATTATCCATGTCCAAAGCTGCATCCCAGAGACCACACCGAGCCTGGAATGCACTGGCCAAAACAACCCCAGATTTATTTGTCAAGGCACAATAAACCCTTCGGATTCTGGATTTTAAATAAGGACTAAAACCAGCGGGAGAGCCACGGGGGAACTCTGCACCCCCCTGGCACGGGACCAGGAACACCCCACCGTGTCCATCCCAGCACTCTGGGTGCCCCCCTGCCCCAGCAGCAATGGAAGGACCCCCAGGACATGCACCAGGACAAAACCCCAGGATCCCATGGGGAAACCAAGAGCTCAACTCCCCCACACAGTGGCCAGGCTTGTCCCAGCCAGTGCTTTACCCCCCGAGCATCGGCTCTGTCACCACAGGCAGGACAGGGGGCTGCACCTGGCCAGCAGTTGCCCCCTCAAGCCCTGCCCTTCCCAAAAAAACCCCAAGTCCCAGGCAGGAGACAACCACCCCAGCAGGATAAGGCAAAAATATAAGTCCAGTGGGAACCACAGTGTTGCAATGTAAAAAAAATAATCGTCCCCACAAGTCCCCGGAGCATCCACCGGGTCCCATCCATCGTCCCGGAGCCTCCTGGGCTCCATGAGTCACTCCCAGGGACCTGGCTGAGCCCATCTCCACTCTCAAAGCCTCTGGGCTCGGGAAGGGCAGTGGAATTTGCCCTGGAAGGCACCTGGTTTGGCTGTGGCCACTTGGGGATGGGCTGGGAAGATCCTCCACCCCCCACACACACCGGGGGATGAAGAGACACGGCCTCTCTCCAGCCCCAGGGCACCCCAAAGAGTCGGCCAGGGAGGGAGGGAGGGGATGGGATCCGGGATGAGGGGTGGCAGCAGGTCCGTGTCCTCCCAGGGGACCCGGAGCTCGTCCCCACCGGGGACATTTCGGCTGGTCCAGGGCACAGGGCACTGCCTGGGGGTGTCCCAGCCCCTGTCAATCAATTTCTTGCTCGTTATCTGGGAAGGGAAAAAAAAACAAAGGCTAAGTAAAACTCTGACACACAGGTCTGAATCAATAAGTCAACTCGGCTGCAGCAGCTCTGGGCACTCCTTGCCTGAGAAAACTGGGATCTGCACTCCCAAGGCTGATGTCAGCCTCGGGCAAATACTACCGGGCACATGTAGGTGTGTTTTTATCCCTTCATCCATCCCTCCTGCTAGAAATGCCCCGGCAGCCAGCAGATCCTGGGAGGTGTCAGCACTCAGGCTTCGTTTCTGCTGCAAAAGTGGTCAGGGAGGAAGTGGGAGACGTCTGGCACAGGGGGTTAAGCCAACAGGAAGCGCTGGGAATGAAGAGCCGAGGGGCTGGGAAGCAGAACGTGGTGGAATAAAAGAGGAAGGAAGGGTTGAATTAGCGGTGATTCACCAGCAGCAGAGGCCAAGCCTCTGGTTTAATAAGAAAGGAAATAAATTAAAAGATTGGGATCTCGGAAGGAGTCGGGGAGGAGAGGGAGGGAAAGCAGCGGAACCCATCACCAGGCTGGGGTGGGATCACTGAGCCTGGAGCTTGGGAGAACACAGGGAAAGGCAAAAACAGGGGCTGGGACTCCAATTTCCATAAATTTCCACTTGAAATTCAGCAGCAGGCTGCTGGTGGGGAATTCTGTGTGGGAAGGGAGGAGGGTCTCTGCAAGAGCAGGACCAACCCCACCAGTTCCTCACTCAAAAAAATAATGGCAACACTCAAAAAAAGACCCAGATTTCTCAGAGTGACTCGGGTTGGTGGCAGGAGGGTTCTCTTGATCCCAAGGTGCTCAAGAAAAGGAAGGATAAGAGGAAAAACATCCTGTGGAAGCATCACTCCATCCCTGCTGGGAGATATGAGTGGTGGCCAGAACAAGCACAGCCCAAACTGGGGTGGAAATGGGTGGTGGGAAATCACTGACCTGGGAAAATCTGATTGAAAACTGAGGGGGGAAAAAGGAAAATTGAAAATATGGAGGGGAAAAAAAAATCCCACATATATCTGACCATCATCTGGAGGAGACGCTCAGGGCGAAACCTTCACCTCATGGTCCTGATAAATCCACTCACCATCTTTGCTCTCCGTGTTTTTCAGCAGCTGCAGAGCTGGGAAAAGCAGAACAGCACATGGTCAGTCCCATTCCCTTTGAAGGGAAACACCTCCCTGGAGGATGCAGCTCAAAACCCCATCTGGGGAACCCATCCCTCTAACGCCACCATTGCCATCACAACCAACCCCCGGCCCTGAATCCCCTGGCAGTGGAGGAGGCAGCATTCCAAGAGGGTTTGTGCCTGTGCCAGCAGATAAAGGCAATCACTGGGCAAATAATGAACCTGTTTGATGGGTTGGTATGAAGGGACAGAGTGGCTTATCAGGCAGCTGCCAGGGGAGGGACTGTAAAATGCACTCCCATCTCAAATAAACCAGGGCCATGCACCCACCTGTCTTGGGTTCCTCCCCATCCTCATCCTGCTCCTCTGTCCCTGCAAAAGGGCAAGACACAGTGTGGGGAAACGTGCCAGGCTCCAGTGCCCACCTGAAACACACCCCCCTGGATTCCAGGGGTGCCTTGGACCCCGGGGTTGCAGCTGGGGATGCTCAGGGAGGTGACTGGCACCCAGCAGCACCAGCACCCACAGGGGTGCTCCCCCAGCACATTCCCTACAGTCACACCCCTATTTACAGCCCAGCTGGAGCGAGGGGCTTTTAGCAGGACCCCACGGGCACCCCCAGGGGATGAGCATTCCCTGCCCACTCCTGCAGCACCCACCAGGCTGCCCAGCCCAGGAGCTTTCCAGCCCACGGGCAGCACCTGCCACGCTGCCATTCCCAGCAGGAAAGCCAGGCAAAAATCCTGCTTCCTGCTTCCCACAGCTGCCAGGCTGGTGGGGAGGGTCCCTGCCTGGCTCCTGGCTGAGGAGGAGCCGTGGGAAGGTTATTCCTGAGGGTGTGCAGTGGAAAACACCCCGGAGGTGGGAGCTGCGTGTCTGTGCTGAGGGGCTGAGGACAGCGGGCCCCGGGCCACAGCTGAGCCCTGAAAACCTGAGACCTGAAAATCCCCTGGTTGAGGAGAAAACACGCTGTGAGAGGGGAAAATTACATCTATTAAAAAAAAATATATATATATACGATATGTAACTCCTGTAGATGTTCTCCTGGAGTAAAACCCTCTGTGTGCCCACTGCTGGGGATGGTGGTGGCATTGCTCCCAGCCAGGGAGAGGAGCAAAGCAGGAGCCCCCAGGGAGGGTCCCTGGCAGAGCGATGCCAGCAGGGAAAGGCTTTGGCAGAGCCAATGCCAAGGGAGGCAGTGAGAGAAAACCCCCGGGAGTGCCAGCAAAGAAAAGCTGCTTCCTCAGCCATTTTCGGAGCACGGCAGCTTTTTAAAGCATCAAACCCCCCCTTTCTGTGCAAACACTGCTCCACAAATAAAACACCCAGCCCAAACAGGAGGAGGATGCAGGGAAGGGAGCGTGGAGCATCTCTTACGCCGTTCCCATGGTGGTGCTACGGGCACCTCTCCTCAGAGATGCTCCTGGCTGTGGGCACAGACAGATGCCTGGGGCAGGGAAAGGGGGGAAGGAAAACCAGGGGCACGTTTGGAGGTGTCTGCAGCCAGCACAGGCTCCATGGCACAGACCTGCCCGTGCAACCACCCCCAGTCTCCCTTCATCCTTCAGGAAAAGCCACCACCAAGGGAACACTTGTCCCCACAGCCACCACCCTCTGCCCCTCGCTGGGGGGAAGCAGCTGCCACATTACCCGCGTTTTCCTCCTCTTCCTCGCAGCTCTCCCGGATTTTCTTGTGGCACACGTAGGCCAGGACGACGAGCAGCCCCACAACGCAGACGGCGAGTCCCACGGTCACCCAGAGCGCGGCGGCGGGGAAGGCGAGGTGCTGGCCTTGCAGGGGGGCAAGAGACAACCGCCTGCCTCAGCATCCCTGCCCACAGCTGCATGCCCCACAGCTGCATGCCCCACGGCTGGATGCCCCACGGCTGGATGCCCCACATGCAGGACCCAGTGGTGCCACGGGCACGCCACCACGGAGGGAGGGAGCTGGTGGCACAAGGGTGGCTTTGGAAGTCAAACCATCTAATTATGGCCTTCCCCAGCAGGTCTGGATCCGGCAGGGAAGCAGCAGGTCGAGCCACTCCCTAAAATATTTTATTACCCTTCATATAATTGCCCTAATTAATTGACCTTTCCATTGCTAAGAGAGTCAGAAGCAGCACTGGATGCTGCTGCACCTGCTCCCTCTGCCCTCACACGCCACAGGGGTGGGAAGGATTGGAGCACCTTCCCCAGGATCTGGAATCATGGAAGGGTTGGAAGGGACAGTAAAATTCATCCTGTTCCCCCCCCCTGGACACCTCCCACTATCCCAGGTGGGTCCAAGCTCCATCCAGCCTGGCCTTGGACACTTCCAGGGATGGGGCAGCCACAGCTTCTCTGGGCAACCTGTGCCAGGGCCTCCCCACCCTCACAGGGAATAATTCCTTCCCCATATCTCCAGAGCTCTGGGAATCCAACTTTTCCCCCTCTAACTTCTCCAAACAGAGCCTTGCCCCANTTCCCCATATCCCATCTAACCCTGCCCTGACAGTCTGAGTCCATTCCCCCTTGTCCTGTTGCTCCAGCCCCTTGTCTCTCTCCACATTTGTTCCAGGCTCCCTTCAGGAACTGGAATAGCCTGGCAGGGACCACCAGGGCTCGGGGAATATCTCCAGAGCTCTGGGAATCCAATTTTTCCCCCTCTAACTTCTCCAAAGAGAGCCTTGCCCCGGGCCCTGCCCCTCCATGGATGTCACCCCAAGGCTGACCATTCTCTCACATGCTCAGGAGCCATCCCAAAGACACCCCCTGTCCCCAACCAGCAGCATCCACGTCAGCTTTCCTGCAAGGGTTTGGTGCATCCACCAGGGATCCACCTTCCCAACCCAGTAAATGCCGCACCGAGGGTAATTAAACACTAATTAGTGCTACTGGGGAGGGCACGAGGTTATAAGGAGCTCTGTGAGGAGCTCGGAGCGACGCAGTGAGGCTGAACGCGCTTGCTGGATTCCTCCAGCCTGCATTCCTGAGGTGGGAAAGGTGCAGCCGGGATGGAGTTCCCCACATTTAGAGCAGAATTCACCTGCCATGGCCTGCACTGGTGGTTTGGACTGGGACAGGGCAGGGAGCAAACTAAGGGCACTGGTGTTGGGTGCCAGGGCAGAGAGCACAGCCTCAAGTCACCCGTGTAGGTCTGGGACGGGAGAGGCAGAGCAAAACCATGGGATAGCAACACCCAGGGTGGCTTTGGCTCCCAGGTCACCTTCTCCGGACAGGGCCCAGCCCTTCCTGCCCCCGGCCCCGGTGGCTCACCCGTAATGGTGACGGAGGCGTGACCGTGCTGCTGCAGCACCGAGTTCTGCACCAGGCATGAGTAGGTGATGCTGGGCTCCACCAGCACCTGGAGGACACTGTGCACGTCAAAGAGCCCTTCCTCGTTGGCCACCTGGGACGTGGTGATGTTCTCCGTGATGTTGGTGCCCCGGCTGTCCTGCCACAGGACGTTGGCCTCGGGATATCCACGGGAAGCGTGGCACGTCACGGCTGCCAGGTCACCCGGCTTCAAGTCCTTGCTGGGCTCCAGGTTCACACTGGGCTTGGAGTAGGGAGCTGCAAGGGAGAGGACAACCAGCAGGACATGATGGAGACAACTGAGGATTGGGATCTGGAGCAACCCAGTGAGGCTGGGCAAGCTGGGAAATACAACCAACTGAATCTGCCTCGGCTTTGGATCATTTATGGCCATGGAGAGCTTCTCCATCATGGCAGGGAAAGGACTACAACCTGCACAGGAACACCTGAATTCTTGGGGAAACCACAGCAAGGGTGGAGAAAGAGGCTCCGCAAAGCCTGATGGAGAACCCTTCTCATTGGGGACACACGGAGGGACAGAGAATAACAGAATCACAGCATTAACCAGGTCAGAAAAGACCTTTGAGATCACCAAGTCCAACCTATTACCCAACACCATCTCCTCCACTAAACCCTGGCACTCAGTGCCACATCCAGTCTCTTAAACACCACCAGGGACGGTGACTCCACCACCTCCCTGGGCAGCCCATTCCAGGGCCAATGTCTCTTCCTGGGAAGAATTTTTCCTCACATCCAGCCTAAACCTCCTCTGGCACAGCTTGAGACTGTGTCCTCTCCTTCTGTCCCTGGTTGAAGAGACCAACATCCCCTGGCTACACCCTCCTGTCAGGTAGTTGTAAAGAGCGACAAGGTCCCCCCTGAGCCTCCTCTTCTCCAGGCTCAACACCCCCAGCTCCCTCAGCTGCTCCTCACGGGAATTGTGCTCCAGCCCCCTCACCAGCCTCGTTCCCCTTCTCTGGATGCGTTTGAGCATCTCAACATCCTCCCTGCACTGAGGGGCGCAGACCTGGGCACAGCCCTCGAGGTGTGGCCTCAGCAGAGCCCAGTGCAGGGGCAGAATCCCTTCCCTCTCCTCCTGCCCACACTGTTCCTGACGCAGCCCAGGGGCCACTGGCCTTCTGGCTCCCGTTCAGCTCCTGTCCCTCAGCACCCCCAGATCCCTTTGTGCCGCTCTCCAGCCCCTCTGTCCCAACTCTGGGTGTCTCACCTGCCACCTGCAGTGTCACCGCGGCGCTGTTGTAGTCCCGCACCCGCACGAAGCAGGTGAAGCTGCCCTCGTCGGTGATCTCCACGCGCCGCAGCAACAGGGACACGTTGCCCCGGGGCAGCTGGTCATAGAACAGGGATGTACGGTTGGTGTAGATCCTGCCCTGGTCCTCCAGCTGGTCCCGGCCACTGGAGAAGCTGTGGACCAAGCGCTTGGTGTCTGTGAGCTGCCAGATGAGGCTCAGGTCGTCGAGGCTGAAGTTGGCCTCCGGGGAGAAGGAGCAGCGCAGGGTGGCATCTTGGCCAAACAGAGCCACCACGGGCTCATCCGGGACCTGGATCTCCATGGCATCTGCAGGAGGGTGACAAGGGTAAAAGAACGTGGTGGTGAGACTGTGGAAGCACCTCCTTAACCTTCTGTATGGACAACATCCAACAAACAGAGGGATGCCCACGGGAGGGACCCATGGGCAGGCGGCATCCCAGGACTGCCTCCAGCCAAGGCAACTCCGCCAGAAGGGAAACAGTCGCATACCCAGCACCAAAACAGTGCCTTCAGCTGCCAGCTACAGCCATGGGCACCCAAACCTGCATCCCCAGGACACACAGCCTGGATTGTCCCCATGGGGAGAGGAGGTCCGTGAGTGACAGCGGTGGGGACGTGGGATGAGCCAGCTCTGGCCAGGCTGGCAGGCACTAGATGGCACCAGTGCTCCAGTGGGATCCCAACTCGTGTGCCATGGCACAGCTCCAACCCCATCCCAGTGCTCTCAACTGGTGTGCCATGGCACAGAGCCAACCCCATCCCAGTGCTCCAGCAGGGTCCCAACCAGTGTGCCATGGCTTGGTGCCAACCCCATCCCAGTCCGGATCAGGAGCTGGTCTTGTGGTGCCCATTGGCACCAATGTCCCCCAAAGGCAGATCATCACCCCCAGCCCTTGAATGGAGGGGTCCCCTTTGACCATGGATTTACTTCACACTCCGAGCTCAGCACCACTGCAGCACATGGCAAAACCCTTCCCCACAGCCAACACCTCCCGTGGGATGAGGCAGCAACGAGACATTCAGCTTGAACAAGATCCTGAGCAGGGAGGATGAGGAGGTGTGGGCAGGAGCTGGGGGCAGGAGCCCGGCAGCAGGAGCAGTGCCAGGGGCTGCAGATGGACAGACGGGCAGGAGAAGTGTTGGGCAGCCTGCCTGGCTCCAGGGAGACTCCAGTGCCACATCTCCCTCCAGCCAGTAACAAATGCCAGCGGGTTTTAGGAAACAACCGCTGTTGGCTGGGGAATCCAAAAGGATTCAGTCCCAGTGTCTCTCCCAGGTGAGTCAAAACCTTCAGGATTTACTCCTCCCATGGCTCTGCCATTCAGCTGGAGCATGTGGGAGGAGGTGTCCCCTGCTGCGAGGTGCCACCATAAGCCACCACCTCCCTGGGCAGCCGGAGGAACAGAAAGCAGGAGAACCTGTGCAGGAGCTGCCACCAGGAACCACAGCTTTGTTGGGATAAACGTGGTACTCGGGACATGTCCTGTGGGGTGGTGACACGCAGGACCCCCCCCAGCCCTACTCACCTGCCAGGCTGAGCGCCAGCGCTCCCAGGACAAGCAGCGAGCAGAGCATCCTTGGCACAGACAAAGTCTGGATAAGAAAGCAGGAGCAAGCACGGCCTCAGGAGCCCTCACAGGGAGCCTCCTCTCCTGGAACAAGCGCCCTGAGCCGAGGAAAAACAGAAGGAAACACTGAGATGGTGCAGGGAAACCAGGGACAAAGAGCAAGGGAAGGGAGGGGATCCCACGCCAGCTTCCCCCCATGGAGCACCCACCCCTCTGGAAAACATGGGAGGGGGTTCACTTCCAGCCCGGGCCCAGCCAAGGACTCGGGAGATGATGGATCTGGAGGCAGCTCTTGTGCCGGAGGCGTCGGCCGTGCCCTGGGGAAGCCACGTGAGCCTCTTGCCTTCCTCGCTGCTTCTCCCCCTCCTTTTGTTTCTGTCTTTCCCAGCTTTTCCCCGCAGCGTTGGGCTCTTACATCCCTGTCCTCCAAGAGGAGGCAGCTCGCTCCCAGTGTCCAAAACCGCTAAACACTAAACGGGAGAGGTTTGCAGATTCCTGGCTCCGCCGGCAGCTCGAGGGCTGCGAGGTTCATCCGCTGTGCGTGGCACGAAAACCTCCAGCATGTCCCGAAAAAAAAAAGGGGAAATAAAACCGGAGCGTCGGAGGGCTGGCCGTGGGGGGAGGCGAGGGCGAGCTGACGGCACCGCTGGCCACCGGGGCTGGATTGCCGAGCATCCCTCCCCAGCCCTGCCAAGAGCTGCAGGACCAACCTCCAGCATGTCCCGAAGGATGAGCCGCAGCCAGCGGCGCCACCGCCGTGTCCCATCCCTGTCCCGGCACATCCCAGAGCTCTGCTGCTCCGCCCGGAGCCTTCAGCACCGCCGCGGTCGGATTTTGGGGTTGTGGCACCAGTTTCCTGGGGTGCAGCGGGAACAACTTGGGCCATGGGTGCCTTGTTCCTTAAATCTCTTTTAATGAGGGGAAAGGGGCCCCCAAAGCTCAGCTCCCATGAGGGAAACTGAGGCACAAGGAGGGAACTGAGGCACAGCTGTGCCCCAGAACCCCTGAGGGAGCATCCCCTTTCCTTCCCTCCCAAGCATGAGGCATCTTTGGGAAAAACAAATCATCCAGCTTTTTTTTTTTTTTTAAAGCATATCCCTGATTCTTATCTTTTCCCCAGGGGCCAAGGCCAGAGCCAGCCTGCCCTTCCAGGGAGCGTGGTGGCAGAGGGTGATGGGGCATCACTCAGCTGCCCAGACAGGGCAACCATGACTCATCTCCCTTGCAGTTCTTCCCTTTTCCTGCTGATGCCAAAATACATCCTATTTCACGGGTCCTGCCAGAGCAGCTCAGAGGTGTCACGGGGACACCCGTGGCCCCAGTCCTCCTTGTGCAGCTGGGAGTCTCGCTTTGCCATGACTCAATTTCCCCATCCCTGGGGTGTCACCCCAGGACAAAGGCCGGGCTCTGTCCCAGACCTGAGCTTCTGTCACAGATCGGGATATCAGGAGTGCCACAAACACATCCCTTGGGAGAGGGCAAGGCAAACCCAGAGGGCTGAACCCTCCAGAGGAGGAATCATTAAGTCCCCCTGGGAATCATACATCACCATTCCCAATTTTTTATTTACTATCACACAGCTTTTTTATAATAGCCAAACTACCAAATTAACGCCCTGAGGTGTCAAGAAAACATCTACAGAGGAAGGGAGAAGTTCTTGTCTCCCAATCCAGCTCAACCCCAGCTTTTGTGGGTGCCTGGGCTGAGCCCCCCGCTCTGCTCCTCTCCTGCCTGGGGTTTGTGCCAGGCAAGAGCCTGGCTCTGCTCTACACTATTTTTAGTCCCTGCTCAACTTCTGGGTGTGCAGCAGCAGCTCCTCCACTTGGGACTCTGTGGGGATGTGGGACACAGCGAAGAGGAGGTGGAAAAATGGGGTGCGACCCTCAAATTCCAGGTGGGGATTCGAGGGGTGACATTTGGGGTTAGGAAAGGATGAGGATCTGGGGTGATACTTGGCAAGGGGAAGGGATGAGGATTTGGGGTGCAGTATTTTTGATACAGGGATAAGGATTCGGGGTGATATTTGGTGACAAGAAGGGACAAGGATTTGGGGTGCAATACTTGGCAGGAGGATGGGGCAAGGATTTGGAATGCAATATTTGGCAGGAGAAAGGGATGAGGATTTGGGGTGCAATACTCGGCAGAAGGGAGGGATGAGGATTTGGGGTGCAATACTTGGCAGGAGGAAGGGATGAGGATTTGGGGTGCAATACTTGGCAGAAAGGAGGGATGGGGATTTGGGGTGCAATACTTGGCAGGAGGATGGGACAAGGATTTGGGGTGCAATACTTGGCAGGAGGATGGGACAAGNGGGCTGGGGATCGGGGTGAACTGAGCCAGGGAATCGGGGAGAGCGGGGCTGGGGAGCGGGGTGAACTGAGACACGGGATTGGGGAGCGCAGGGCTGGGGACTGGGGAGCACTGAGCCACGGGGGAGAGCCCCGAGTCAGGGAATTGGGGACCCTGGAGCTGGACCTGGGGAGCGGGACTGGGGGCTCGGGGAGCACTGAGTCGGGGTGATCTGAGGAGTAAACTCTAAACCGTGAAGTTATGGAGAGGTATGTTTATTCGGTACCTGGAACACGAGGATATCTCTTTTAAACGTGTTCAACTTCGGCTATTTTANGGCAGAAGGGAGGGATGAGGATTTGGGGCAATACTCGATGGATGTAAACTCGGGGTGCTACTAGCCGCTAGGAAGGGGGAGGGGGGCGGATTTTACCCCTTGCCTCAGCCCGCGGAAACGAGGCACAACCGCTTCCTCTCGGGATTGTGTCCCACACATGGTGCGTTCAGCTCCAGGACATTTTAGCTCGGATTTCCAAGCATCCCGGGATTCCGCCTTCCCCTCACGCACACCCGTCACGGGAAGCGGCGGGGCCACCGCCGGCCCCCCGGCANCAAGTGACATTTACACAGCTCAGCAAAGTATCTGCCACCTTTACAAAACACTTTTAATTTTTGCCTTAAAGTTCTTGTTTTCTTTTTGTAGAATTTTATCTATTCGCATGGTGTTGTTCCATTCTGAAGTTCTCAGTGTTTTGTCAGTCCTTAACTACTTAAAGATACCAGCTTTGTTCGAGGGTGTTTTGCTAAACTGGTATTTCACGATGGTTTTATCAGCTATCATTAACTTTGTTCAGTACAAACAGTTAACTGCCCACTTGGGCTGGGGAGCCTGGAGCAGGACATTGGGGAGCTCAGCCACTGGGATTGAGGTTTGGGGAGCCTGGAGCTGGGGGATTGGGGTGCCTGGATCCTAGGACATTGGAGTCTATAGGGCCAAGAGATTGGGGTGCATTCAGTCAGAGGATTGGAGTGCACAGAGCCAGAGGGTTGGTGTGCATGGAGTTCATGGAGCTGAGGGATTGGGTTCCACAGAGCCAGGAAGAGTTGGGGTACATGGAGCTGAGGGATTGGGGGGCGTAGGGATGGAGAGTCAGGGAGCACAGAGCCAGGGGGTTGAGGAGCACCAAGGCAAGGGGATTGGGATTCCTGGAGCCAGGGGATTGGGGAGCACCAAAGCAGGGGCATTGAGGTGCACAGAGCTGGGGGGATTGGGTTATATGCTGGCCTGGGGATTGGGGTACACAGAGCTTATAGAGCCAGGGGATTGGGGGGCATGGAAATGGGGGACACGCTGACCCAGGGCATTGGGGTGCCTGGAGCCAGGGGACCAGAGAGCACCGAGATGGGGATGTTGGGATCCAGAGTTGGGACACCAGGACACACCAATGCAGAGGATTGGGGTGCACAGGGCTGGGGGTGCAAGGAGCCAGGAGATGCAGACCCAGGGGACTGGGGTGCACGGGCCAGGGACTTTGGAGACCTCACACTCAGGATGGGGTGCACGGAGCTGGGCTGTGACAGGGCCGGAAGGCTGAGCCTTCTCCTCTGGGGCGATGGCATTCACCCAGGGAGACCAGGAAAAGCCTGGCTAATGATTTACCCACACCAGCTGCCCGGAGGCATCAGCAACCCAGAAAGTGCTGCCTGGGGCTAGAGGGGGAATCCCCAAATATTTGAGACCCCTGACACTGGGACACCCACCTAGAAGAGCAAGACCTGCAGCACTCCAAAGGGAGCACAGTTTCCTTGGAAAACCCATCTCAGCACCTTCTGGAGTTTGTTTTTTGTGGGGGCAACCCTGCTGGGGAGTAGGTCACTTTTGGCCGGGGCAGGGCTGCAGTGCTGAGCCTCCTCCCACGCTTCCACACACACAATGTCTCCTTTCATACAGCCTGGGCATCCCCAGCTCTGCTCCCGAGGGATGCAGCCACACGGAGACTGGGAAGGGAGCACACCAGAGAGGCAAGAGGAAGAGGAAGAGCAGGGCACTGGGTGATTTTTGAGCAGCACACACACTCCAGAGGTTTCCCCAAAGGAAGGGAAGTTTCTAGTTTTTAGCCTGTTTTTCACAAGGTGCCCCTCCACACCAGCAGCCCTCACTGTGTCCCCCAGGATCCCGTGGATTGCCAAGGTTCCAGTGGCTCAGTCTGTGCCCCAGAGCCACGTGCTGCGTGGGAGGTTTGGGTCTCTCATTGCTCCACAGCAAAGGAAGCTCCTCACCCTTTTGATTACAGAGGAAAGCGGCAAGAACCAAACCTGGAGAGCTTAAAATTAACAGGTGAGTAAAAATAACCCAAGACATGCTATATTTAAAACAAATTGATTTTTTTCCCCCTTTGCAGGCAAGGAAGGGTTTTGGAACACTGGAGCTGGTAAAAGCTGCAAGCCTTGACCCAGGCACTGACTAGTGAGAGCAGCACGAATGAGAAAGGATGAGACCCATGTACTTCCAAAGGCCGTGACTAAATCAGAGCCCTGTGCTCAGTTCACAGACGTGCCCTGCAGATCAAGAGGATTTGATTGCCATGGCCAGCCTGGAATGGGCAGTGCTGGGTGTGATCCCAGCCTGTGCCAGCTCCAGCTGAGGAGCTCCTGCAGACCAGACCTCAGCCGTGTCACACAATGCCAGACTGGTTTGGGTGGGAAGGGACCTCAAAGTACGTCCTGTCCACCCCCTGCCATGGGCAGGGACACCTTCCACTAGCCCAGGGTGCTCCAAGCTCTGTCCAGCCTGGTCTTGGACACTTCCAGGGATAGGGCAGCCACAGCTTCTCTGGGCAACCTGTGCCAGGGTCTCCCCACCCTCACAGGGAGGAATTCCTTCCCAATATCCATCTGACCCTCCTCTCTGTCAGTTTGAAGCCATTCCCTTGTCCTGTCCCTCCATCCCTTGTCCCCAGTCCCTCTCCAGCTCTCCTGGAGCCCCTTTAGGCCCTGGAAGGGGCTCCAAGGTGTCCCTGGATCCTTCTCCTCTCCAGGTGAACACCCCCAGCTCTCCAGAGCAGAGGGGCTCCAGCCCTTGGAGCATCTCCGTGGCCTCCTCTGGACTCTCTCCAGCAGCTCCAGGTGCTGCTGCTGTTGTTCCCAGGGCTGGAGCAGCTCTGCAGGTGGGGTCTCACCTGAGGGGCAGAGGGGCAGGATCCCTTCCTCCCCTGCTGCCCACACTGAGGGAATGCAGCCAAGGATTCAGTTGGCATCCCTGTTGGCACACTGTCCCTGTCCTTTTTTGGAGGCTGAGGGAGAAGTTCCAGCCATCATCCCCCAGAGCTGCAGCAGGGAGACAGGGCTTGGCTGAGGGACCTTCTGCATGAGACAACTCCCTCTCCCAAGTGCAGTCTCTCCAAGCTCAGCTCCCCAAAAACCACAGGTGGAATTCAACAATATCACAAAGACTCGCTAAAAAAAAATAGACACCAAGTCCCAGCACTGCCCAGGGCAGAGCTTCACACCATCCCAGCATCGCCACTTTGTCCCTTCTCCCAACAGTTCACACCATAAAAGCAGCATCAAGGCTTTGATAACTCAGCCACAAGTGCTTCTCTGCTCCTCTTGGTCTTTGAAGGTACAAAATGAGCATCTGAGCACCTGGAGCTCCCTTAATGTTAAATAGAAACACTAAGGAAAAAAAAAAAACCAACCAAGAAGCTTGGAAACAAAGGCAGATTTTTAACATCAAAACATGTTGAAGATTAAAATCTGTGCTGTTTGCAAGGCTGCTCGTAATTAACAATGAAAGGGTTTCTGGGGAGGAATTTAAATAGTAGATGCTCTCCATTCCAAATGATTTTTTTTTGGCTGCTTCTCCTTCCTCCAACCCTGCAGTACCCAAGGTATGTGCATAAGAAATGCGCATAATAATGACCAAAAAAACACAGAAAGGACTGCAATTTGCAAGTTTGATGTCATGCTCAGCCAGAATTCAAGCAAGGGGAGAAGGGAGAGCTGGAGAAGATGGATGGAGGTGCTGGGGCAAATCCAGAGCCTCTCATCAAGGTGTCCACAGTGTGTGGGTCGGCTGTGGGCACCCCAGGAGAAAACGTGGCTCTTTCTCCTTGCCATGACCAGCATGGAAATGCTGCACAGCACCAGTTCCCAGCAGCTGAGGGTGTAGGAATGAAATATGTGATGCCCAGGAGGCTCTGCCACATTTTCTCCTGGCACAGGGCACCATCTTCAGGACGGACTCAGTACAAGGCAGGGGGATGGAGAGTAAATCCCACCTTGGCTTGGCCAATTTCCATCCCCCAAAACTGCCAAGATCATTGACTCCCAGAATGGTTGGGGTAGGAAGGGATCTTAAAATTCATCCAGGGGCAGGGGCGCCTTCCACTATCCCGGGGTGCTCCAACCCAACCTTGGACACTTCCAGGGATGGGGCAGTGCCACAACTTCTCTGGGCAACCTGTTCTATCTTGACCACCCATTTCTGAAGCACTTTGGAAAGAACAGCTGGATTCACTGGCAGTGACTGCATGGCCACGAATGCAGCCTCTCTCCTGCAGGCTCCTCGGACATCTGGCTCCTCACATGAGCCCAAGGAACATCACAGTGGCAAAAAGCAAAGGGGCTGCAGGAGCAGGAAGGGCTGCTTTGAACCAAGAGGCAGAGCAGGGAGCCAGTCCCAGGAGAAAACAAGCACCACAACACCAGCCTGGGACTCCTGAGGTTTTGTTGCTGAGGCTGCACGTGGAGGAAGGAACAGAGCTGGAACATTTCGGATGTGGCCGTCTGGAGACGCGGGGTCAGGGCTGGGGCCGCTGAGTCACCCACCAGATGTTTTAGGTTTGCGTGTGGCAGGGGCTGCTCTGGACACAGCTCAGCGTTTTCACACTCAGCTTCATGAGCTGAGAGCCCCAAATGGGCTCGAGATGCAGAAACTGGTGGAAATGGGAGGAGTTCCCAGACCCAGGGCACACCCAGGCACACACCTCCCCTCTGCTTCCCAAACACAGGCCCAGCAAGTCCCCACCACCGGGGGATGCCCAAGGTGGGGTTCAGAGCCTTCATCTGTCTCTGAGTTCAGACCATCGTTTCCCCGAAATTCGTGGGGCTTTTATCCATCCTAAACTCTGGACAGAACCCAGAAAAGCACCAGAGCTCTGGGTTGTGTTCTCTGGCTGTGCTCCCACAGCCGCAGATCAACTAATCCCACTGAATTATTGTAAAAATAACAACTCACTGGGATCAGCTCCCCAGATTGGCACTGGGGAGCCCCGGTGCAATAGAAGGGGGGGGAACATGCACCAGGGAGTGGGGACAGAGCCAACACTGCAACCACCTTTGCCCAAACTAGTGTGAAATTGCCCTGAGGAGTGTGCAAGGGGTGAGGACGGAGGGTGAGCACAGGGTTATCCCAAACAGCTTGGCAGAGCTTTCCAACACGGTGCGTGCCAAGGGCAGGCTCCTGCCTGCTGTGCCCGGCAGCCAGCCAAGCCCACGCAGCCTCCCCGGACCCAAAGGTGGTTATTTTTTAAAATGGTGTTAAATTTGCAGCAGTGGTGGGAGCAATCCTTGCCCTGGATCCTTTCCCTGAGCCTCTGCTCTGCTGGGCACAGCTCGGGCGAGATTCTTGGTGGGACCGGACATTCCCCAGGGTTTTTCCCAGACCGGGGCTCCAGGGATGTCTGTCTGCCACCAACACCCCAAGCCCACGTCATTCCCTTTCTCCTCACTTGCTGCAGGGCCCCTGAGGAGCGGGGAGCTGACTCTGCCTCGTTCACAGAGGTTTTTGCAGGGTGAAAAGGCTCCTCTTTGTTCCAGCGGCGCTGCCTGTGGGGCAGGAAGGGATGAAGAGCCGGCTGGGAGGCTGAGTTGCTCCAGGACCTCGGAGAGGAATTCCCCTCCCCCAGACATGGAAAATGAGGCCTTTTTCCTTCTCCTTTCCTCCCTCTTTGTTTCCACATCCCCTCCAGGCACTGCCCAGTCCTTCCACATCCAACACCTCTCCAACAACCCCGTGGGCCTCGGGAGAGTGGGACTCACATCCCCAGCCAGCAAGGGCAGCACAAAGAAGGGAAAAAGTGTTTGGGTTTGTTTTTTTTTTCTCAAATCTAAGAAACATGAGAATTGTCCCCACAGTCACCAGCCCTCTGTGCTCAGTTGCAAGGGTCACCAGAGCCTCCACCTGTCCCAGATATCCAGGGTCTGTCCCCTCATCCTCCTCCAGCCAAGTTGGGAGGGAGCAGGAGCATTGCACCTGGAACAGCTGAGGCTACAGGAATGCCCTGAGTCCAGCACTCATATCTTGCAAAAACCACCTCCCTGTCCTGCCCTGCAAGTGACTGGGACCACAGGACCCCCCAGCTCTGCTCCATGTCCTCTCCAGTGTCAGCTGAGCACCGGGAAGCGGCAGAGCCCACCCTACCGTGGGTTCGGCACTGGCAGATCCTTCCCAAATTTCTCATGGCAGAGGCGGGTTTGGTCAAAGATCACACCCCTGCATTTCCTGCCCATCAACCCCCCCAGCTTTCATTCATTTCCCATGACAACAACCAGATGCAGCTCCCCAGACAGCTCCTACCTGTGTGCCATCATCCCGGCAAGGAGGTGTTCCTGGTGCTGCCAGCCTGCACCGTGGGCTCCAGCTCCTGACAGATTCCACACCACACGAATTCCCTGTTCACAGGAGCCAGGGGTTCCTGGTTCACTTACAAAGCGTGTGCTGCATTTTGATCTCCCAGGAAATTAATTCAGTTCAGAGCAGCCCAGCTATCTGTAAATATTAGTAAGGTATTTTCTTATCAGAGAAAAGTCACCAGGCTTTTCTTTTCCCCAGCAACACCTCGGCAAGATTAGGTTCACTCTGCCTTTCATCAATTCATGGTTTGGGAAAAAGAAGGGTTATCTCTAAAACCTTTCCTTAAGGTCTTTTCTTCAATAAACTCAAAGCCCCGCATTGCAACAACAAGCAATTTCCATGTAGGCAGCACAGCAGCAACAGCACAGCCAACCCCAAGGGAAATCAAGTGGAATAAATACCTGGGCAGCGCCAAAGTGGAGCCACAGGACAGGATCACCACGTCCCAGGGACAGCAGTGCCACCACAGCCCGGCCATGTGGAACTTCCAAAGAGCCCTTCCTGGGGAGGAACAAACCATTCCTGGGCAGGCTGGTGCTCAGCCCGCTCACACACAGGGTAAGGAGCAAGGGATGTACCTGCTGCTCATATGCACAGCACCAGGATGGGCTCAGACTCCCCCCACACCTTGACTCAACTCTTCTGGTTACAACTACAAGTTATGGGAAGTTGGCCAAAGCTCAGAGCAGAGCATGACTGCTCACAGGGGCTGGGGGGGATTCTGCCTCTGTGTCCCCTCACGTGAGACCCCACCTGCAGAGCTGCTCCAGCCCTGGGAACAACAGCAGCAGCACCTGGAGCTGCTGGAGAGAGTCCAGAGGAGGCCACGGAGATGCTCCAAGGGCTGGAGCCCCTCTGCTCTGGAGAGCTGGGGGTGTTCACCTGGAGAGGAGAAGGATCCAGGGACACCTTGGAGCCCCTTCCAGGGCCTAAAGGGGCTCCAGGAGAGCTGGAGAGGGACTGGGGACAAGGGACGGAATGGCCATAGAGTGAAAGAGGACAGGGTTAAGTTACATAGTAGGAAGAAATCCTTCTGTGTGAGGGTGGTGAGGCCCTGGCACAGGTTTCCCAGAGAAGCTGTGGCTGCCCCTGGATCCCTGGGAGTGTCCAAAGCCAGGTTGGACAGGGCTTGGAGCAGTTTGGGCTAGTGGAAGGTGTCCCTGCCCATGGAATGAGATGGGCTTTAAGGTCCCTCCCAGTCCAAACCATTCCATGACTCTGTGACACCAATGCAAAGCTCTGTGCTGTTCTCCCCTCAAATATAACCTCAATCATCCATGATTAAGCCAGGAGCACGAGGCTGCATTACATCCCAAGGCTCTTGGGATCTCAGCTCCTGCCAGGGAGGTGCCCACCAGTGACCACACAGGCCCTGGGCAGCTCCAGCACCCAGTCCCTGCTCTCCACCTGCTGTGTGGCTCTGGAGGCAGATGCTGCTAGGAGCCCAATATCCCTTTGAAGCCAAATTTTCTAGGAAAACCACGTGTGTGGCTGTCCCTCCTCTCCCCAGGAATGCCCGAGCAAACAAGGCCGAAGCCAAGGGAGTGGTTTGGTTCCTCCCAGGCTGGGTAGGAATTCAGTCGGAGTCAGAGCAGTCAGAACCTGTGGCACAGCTTTCCCAGGAGCTCACAGGGGAGAAGTTATTACAGCAGTGGGAAAAGGGATGATCCAATGGAAATGAAGCCTTGAGATGGGATAACCCCCACACTGCTGCTCCCACAGCAGCTGAGCTCAAGGAGTGCACCACGTTGCCAGGCTCACATATTTTCAGAGCCCACCCTGTGCTTCACAGAACAGAGCTTTTTCCAAGAAAAGCCCTTCCTAAAGCGGCTCCTCCATCTCAGCACCCTCCTCCTCCTCCTCCTCATTCCTCTCTCCCCCCAGGGCAGCTGCCAGCAAGGAAGGGAATATGGCAACTGCAGGAGTCACTACGGAGCTTGTCTGTGGCTGATGCTTTTGGCTTATAAATTGCAGCTGTCCCGTGGCGACCTGTCAAAGGCATCATGCCCAAGATGCCACGTTCACACCGTTATCCCCCTCACAGCCCTCCCCACACCATCTGTTTGGAGCTGGGCCCCCTCAACAGGTGCTGCTGGGATGGGCAGAGGAACCAGCAGCTTTTTGGGGGCTCTTGCAGCACAGGATACACTGACTTTTCTCCCAGATATCCTGCTGCCTGCTCAGGAACAGTCCCACAAGGAGATTCCCACTCCCCTAGACCTTGGCACGACAAACAGAGATCAGCTGTGGAGATCCCACAGGATCCTGCAGCAGCCTGATGGGCCTTGCGGGGGAAGGGTTGTGCATGGACCCACCTGGGGATGAGGCCACAGGTCCCACCTGCCCTGCAAAGTGCCCCCCAGGCATCCAGGGGCCTCCAGGGCAGTTATTTGAACTCATGCCAACACTCTGGCACCTTTTTTATTTCCCAACCTTTACCCCGTGGTGTGTCTGCACTGGGCTCAAATCGAGCCAGAGAAGGGCAAGTGTCAGCAGAAGCCTGAAATAACCACACACCTCCGCATCCTCCTCATCTGCCTTTTCTGAGCACCACGTGGATTCTGTGAAGTTTGGAAACCACTCCCAAATGCCACCAGCGCCTCCCTGGAGCCTGAAGTCCCCGGGAAGGGGACGGAGGGTGAAGAGATGCTCCTGGTGGCAGCTGCACAAGCCCCACCAGGTCTGCAGGAGCACAGCCATTCTCCACCACCCACCCCCCCCAAACCAGCCAGGGCTGCTGGCAGGGACCCCCGGAGATGAGATTCCCAGCCTTGCTGCCCCTCTCCATCTATCCACACCTGCCCCTCGCTCCCGGCAATCCCTGGGCTGGTTCTGTTCCCATGCACACACCCCCAGGCTCAGCAGCTCTCTCTAAGGCCCCTGAGAGACACATCCTTTGCCATTTTATAGGGTTCCCCTGCCCAATTTATTTTTGTTCCCCTCCCTCTCAAAACTAGTTCTCCTTTCTCAAAGCACATGGGAAGGAGGTTTCAGACTTTCCAGTGAAACTGGCTTTTTCCTCTGCCTGTTCTTCCCTAAAACTGTAATTCAAACAACTTTAATTGTACATTATTTTCTTTCTGAATTGCCCCTATGGATAATTTATCTTCTTTTAGTGTAGCTGTAGGGAGCACAATCTTATCTTTCAGCTCCAGCAAGGCTGACAATTTCCTATCTTCTGATGCCTTCTGCTCTTTACTATGTTGGGGCTTTGTTAGAGAGTTGATTAAAGCAAAATTGCTTTTTGCTGCAATTTTACTGCAATCTAACCCAGAAATGCCCAAAGAATCACAGTCATCTTTCACAATGCTCATCTGTTCCCTGCTATAAAAGTCTTCCCCGCTCAGGCTGGAGCAGCTCAAATCCTGTCCCTGCAGTAATGTTTGCCATCAATTAAACCTCCCCTATTGACACTCCTCGGAGCTTTTGGAGGAGAGATACCGGAGATACTCAGCCAAGCCCGTGGTCGCTCACTGTTATCCCCATTGTTCATTGCCTCCTACTGATAGAAAAAAATATTCTCCTCATAAATTGCTTTTCTCAGCTTCCTCGGTAGCTCTTGTTTTTTAGAGTAATCTGGCGGTCAAACGTTATCCCCAACGCACACAGAGCCTAAAATCTGCATGAGAAATGCACACTTCTCCCAGTTTAGCTCCTTTCCAGGCTTTGGCAGGACACAGAAGCCCAGAATATTCTGAGTTGGAAGGGATTCACCAGGATCACCGAGTCCAAGTCATGGCACTGACCTGCCCTGAATCCACTTCTTGGGGGTTAGAACAATAATTTTTCCCTAATCTAGATGACTCTCAGATTTTGGGCCGTTTCCATCCAGCTGGGAGAAAGGTTTCTGGATGTGGATAGTGCCTCACACCTCAGTTTTAGGAAGGTTTTCATGCTCCATCCCTCCTCTTCCAGCTCCCAAATAGCCAAAAGCATCAGGGAAACAGCCCTTTTCACTGCACTGACAATGCCTTGGGGTCTCCCAGGATGCCAGGAAGACCCAATTTGCTCGGGAGGGACACGGAAAACCCCATTTCAGCCACCAGCAGGTCAGGAGACAGGGAGAACTAAATCCCACTCCAGTAAAAGCAGCCTGGAAGACTGAGCTAGGACAGACTTATCCACATTCCAGCTCAAACCAAGCGCATCTACCTGGCTGTGAGCTTATAAGGAGCACAGGGCAGAGGGGGTGGGGGTCCCTTCAGCTGCTCAAGGCCACTGATGTCTGTTAGTGTCCCCCCGGCCCCCAGTTCTTTCTCACGACTGGATTTATTTTGGGTGTCGTACTCCCGAGGGAAAAGAGAGCCTCAGGTTTCAACAAATCACTTTTATTAAACCATTGCATCACTAGCTAAAATAAATGTGCCCCAGGGCAGCAGAGAATTCTGATCAGACAGAGCCATTAAGGTTAGAAAAACCCATGTCTAATCTAACCTGCATCAGGCAGGACCAGGAAAATTGCATCTAATTCTCCCATTTTCCATACTGTAAAGGCTGGGTAATGCCTTTAACTTTGATTTAGCTGGTAAAGGATGACCTGCGGGGGATGTGGAGAACAAACACCACACACAATAGCCGTGATAACCAGCCCGAGCTGCCAAGGCTCTCGTGTGCCAGCTCAGTAATGAACTCCTGGCTGGGCCCTTCCCTCTGCCAGTCCCTCAGCGATTCCCGGGCTCATTGTCTTCATTTCATTTTAATCACCGGCGTTTAGGCAGATGGGTATTGGCGTTTCTGCCTGGCTGGCTGTGCCCGGCTGGCCCGGGGCGGTCGATGCACAGCCATGATCTCAGAGCTGCCATCGATGCTGCGGCACCGACCGGCCTCCAGCCGGCCCCAAACCGGGCTGGGGCATCCCGCGGGCACCCCGGGCTGGGGGGATCCCCCGCGACACACGCCCTGTGCGACAGGGAGCCGCGAAGCAGAGAATCACAGAGACTTTCCTTATCCTGAGATGGAAGGGACCCACCGGGATCGTCAGTCGGGCTCCCCAACGATCCCACGCTGTCCCCGAGGGTTGTCTGAACACTCCTGGAGCTCTGGCAGCCTTGGGGCCGTGACCAGACCCTGGGGAGCCTGGGCAGTGCCCGACCACTCTCTGGGGGAGGGAACTTTTCCTCAAATCCACCCTAACCCCCCGTGACACAGCTCCAGCCATTCCCTCAGGTCCTGTGACACAGCTCCAGCCATTCCCTCAGGTCCTGTCACTGGTCACCGAGAGTGAAGAGATCAGTGGCCGCCCCTCCGCTGCCCTCGGGAGGATGTTGAAGATCTTGAAGGCCTCAGTGAGGTCTCCCCTCAGCCTCCTCTGCTCCAGGCTGGACAAACCAAGTGGTCTCAGACACAGAGGGCCAGGGTGGCACAGCCAAATACAGATATCCCTGGGGAACACATGAGGGACCAGATGGCTCTCTGAGGTGTCCCTTGAGGGAAAAACCAGTGTGTGGGGCTTTGGGGATGGCACAAGCTCTTCTACCTCCAGAGCAACCCATGATCCCAGCCTGGGTGACAAGTCCTGGGGGCAGCCCCACCTGGGACGGAATTTCCACACACACCTGCCCATGGGCTTAGGAGCCCATTTAAGCTCAGCCCTGCTGATTCTGGTTTGAGCTGTGCCTCTGGGTTGCTGGTGTCTAGTTTAGCCCCAGCTATACCTGCACTCTCCTGATGTGAATCCTGGTCCTTCCCTGCCAGCCAGGGTGTTCCCGTCACTCCCCCATTCCTTAGGGAGCAGCGCCCTTGCACAACACCCCGATTGCTGAGGGCAAACCGTGTCCAAAGCCACGCTGAGGCCTCAGGTGAATAAAACGTGATGGGCAGAGTCTGACCCGTGTGGGGCAGCCCCAGGACACAGGGATGTCACTGCCCAAATCCCTGCCCTTGTGCCTGGCAGAGCAGATGGAGGTGGAGCCCAGCACTGCCCAGCCTGGCTGGAGAGAGCCCTGCGCTAATCCAGGGGTGCCACCTGCCGTCTAGTCCTGACGGATCATCCACAGCCTCACCTCCGCATCCTGGAAACTGCTCCAGGTGCTCAGGATTCGCCCTGGGCCTTTTTGGAGGCCCCTTGCCGGCCCCCCCAACCTGCAGCAGCAAATCAGGGTGCGGGACAGCTGTCCCCACACATCCTGCC
This sequence comes from Pitta sordida, assembly GCA_013390025.1. Taxonomy (NCBI): domain Eukaryota; kingdom Metazoa; phylum Chordata; class Aves; order Passeriformes; family Pittidae; genus Pitta; species Pitta sordida. The sequence continues at coordinate 3,494 of WEKX01006340.1, read as the reverse complement.
TGGGGCTCCATGGAGTTGCTCCCGGTAAAAGCAGGAGGATAATATCCTTTTCCTCAGGATAATGAGGTCAGGGAATGGCTATTGTGAGCCTGTAACTGGAAACCCAGTGACTGGACCCAGTTCCCCAAAAAATTGGGTGGAGAAAAACTTACGGTGTGGCTCAGCTGGATGAAAAATTTGCAACTGAGAGAAATAATTTTGGGTTGGGTCAGAACGAGGGGAGCAAAAAAAAAAAATCCAGCTGGATTTCTTTTTGTCCCTCTATCTCCTTTCCTGCATAAAAGAATAGAGAGACTTGAGATTCCTGTCATAACAAAGCTGGTATCAAACATGCTGATATTTCTCCCCAGACTCTTTGTTTGCATTAGGAATCCTCCTGACCAAAATTACCCTTCCTGTCACAATGTTTGTTTTGCGTGAAAAGACATTTCTGCTCAGAAGAAACAACAATAATCATAAAAAAAAAATCGAGATGAAAACATTTTGACCAGTTCTGACAGGAATATTAGAACATGCAGGAGGATGGGAGATGGCTGGAAATAACCAAGCTGCCATTACCCATGGGGTTGACATGTGTCAAGCCAGCTTTCTGCTAAGACAGCACATCTAGATTTTTATTACTATTATTACCCTGAGACCTTTTATTATTTTTTTGAAAGCCCACTTCTCTTCAGAAGCCTTTCCTTCGACTCTTCTCCCCCAGAGCATGTCGCTCTGTGACTTTACAAGCTTTTCCTTTGCCTCTCGTTGCTGGAGCCACCTGGGATAGGGGAAGGTGTCCCTGCCCATGGAATGAGATTTAAGGTCCCTTCCAACCCAAACCATTCTATAAAAGCTTCCCTTGAGTGCTAAAACGCATCAATAAATACATGGAACCAATGAGGATCACTTAAATGCTCCCAGTTGCCAGAAGACAAGCTCAAAGATCCCATAAAACAAAAAAGGATGATACGTCTTTGCTGCTCTCTGGGAACTGAAACTCTTTCCTGAATTTCCTGCTGATAATGTTGGGGTTTTTCTCTTCCCACTTGTTCGTTTGGAATCCAAGATTTTCTATCCTTGTGCTGAAGTCCTAAGGAATAAGCAGAGAATAATCAAAATTGAGCCCCTCCAGGTGAAGAGATGGGTGTCGATTAAAGGGAAAACAGAGGGATTGGGAAGCTTTGCCACGCCACCCATGAGGCCAGGAATCACCACAGCCACATGAGGCAAACCCATCACCCAGCAACCTGCTCAGCCTCACCCTAGTGGAATATCAGGCTTTTCCTCACTACCAAGCCATGGTGTTGAATTTATTGCTGCCAAATCCCTCCTTTTTTTTATCACCAGAAATCCCCTGTAAACCCAAGTTGTCGCAAGAGGATTCACTCATCCTCAGTCCAGGTTTTTACACTGTACCATGGCTGGAGATCCTATCAGGGATCTGCAGGAAATCTACATCCCCCAAAAGACTCTTGAAGGCAACAGCAAGCTCTGGAGCGGGTCCACCAGCACATCTTCTGTGATTTTCTGCTTTGGTTTCTTGTGCTGGGTGTTCACAGCGCCTCTGGATCAGCTCAGGGTGTGCAGCACCTTCGTTACTTGTGCTGGGGAACCACCTCTGATCACCTCTGAGGGAAGCTCCAGGGTGACACAAACGTCATGGCTCAGTTATGCAATTGTGGGGAGAAGCTCCAGCAAAACACCAGCGTGCGGAGCTGGTGACAGAGGGGGGGAAAAAAACCTTGCTAAGTTGGGCCCAGGCCTGTGGCAGCGTGAGTCACCCTGAGCTGCCATGGTGACGGGAGTATTCCCGTGCAGATCCAAACCCTGCTCACAGAAAAGCACAGCACTAACTAGTTCCAAACTTGGAAAACAGTCGAGTGTAGGTAAGGCCTAATACCGTGTGGGTGTTTGCAAGGAGGAGAGTGAGAGCAAAATCCTCCAGAGCTAATATTGAGCTGGCAGAACAGCATGCAAAAAGCAGGAGGAAGGACACTGCTGTGCCAAACCAGGATTTCTGGACCTTTTCCCCCCTGTTTTGTCTGGTTTGCAAGGGCTACTGTCAGAATTGCTCCACAGAGAGGGGTAAAAAAGAGGATGTTTCCGCAGCACAAGAAAAGGCACGGTAGTGTCCCACAGATGAATCAGCTGGCACGGAGAGTGAGTCATGGAAAGGCACCATGGAAATTCTCCAGCGCAGTGGAATCTCTGAGGCACACTCAGCCTGGTGTCCTCGCAGGGGCAGGGGCAGCCAGGGTGACGTAGGGCACCAGCACATGGCCCAGAACACTCCTCGTGTGTGACCTCACCCCTGCGAAGCTGCAGTCGCTGAGCTCAGGATCCTCATCCACGTCCCGAGGGGCCGGGGCTGTGATACCAGCCGGGTTCTCGTGGAAAGGCGTGTCTGAGCCTTGTTTCCAGTGAATCACGCCAGCAATAAAAGGACTTGGAGTCTGTTTGCCAAGGATCAGCTGGGAATGACCTGGGCAGGGTGAGGAGGAGGGATCCAAATCAAGAAATTGTGACAGTTTGGGATGTTACCCCAGCCCACCCCATCAGTGCCAGCAGAGATCTCTGGATCACAAACAGAACACTCTGCAGAAAGGTGGAAATCTGTTTTGGAGGGATTCTCTGCCTTTTTTCCCCTCAGTGTCCTTTCCTGCTGAGCTGTCCCAGCATGTCTTGCAAGACTTGTATCTCCCCATCGTCGGCACAGAACAAAGCAAGCGATTGCAAGGGGTAGATCTGACCTGCAGTCTGTGATTTACAGCTGGAAAATAAATAGAAAACCGCCCAAAGCTCATCTACAGCCAATTTTCAGGACGCCTGGCTGGGTCCTGTGAGCCAGGAGTGAGTTTTTGTGTTTTTAACCCCCAACTTCACCCCTGGCATGGGAGAAACACCTTTGCTTCACGTGGCCTTGGTTTTCTACTCCTGCAAAAAGGACACAGCCCTTGAAAGAAACACTTTTAATTTTTTTATATGGGTTGCAGCGATGGGTAGAATGGTGTTACAAACTATTTCAGTCTTTTATGGGTATGTGAACCTGAAGCTGAACAATTGGGGTGGACAACCCCTGCAGAATGGCACATAAACTCTGAAATGATGAAGTATGAGCAGGTCCAACAGCTCTCGCCCTCCATTTGTCAAGCACGTGTTTTAAGGACGGAAGGGAGGAGCGTGGTGCTCCTCACACTGCAGCTGGAGGGGCTCTTCCTGAGGGGACGGATCCCTCATGTGAGCTCTGCCATGGAGTGTCTGAGGGGACGGATCCCTCATGTGGGCTCTGCCATGGTGCCCTGAGGGGATAGATCCCTCATGCGGGCTCTGCCATGGAGTCCCTGCAGGGAGGCTGCCTCAGGCGGGGCAGCGGCAGCTCTCGCCGCCCAGTGTGCCCAGCCGCGGAGCTCAGCACGGCGGTGTCCCCTCAGCCCGCAGGGTCCCACCGACCCCGTGCGCTCGGTGCCAACATGGCGGCGCTGGGCGGGGCGCGGCAGCGCTGACACCGCCCC
>WEKX01006339.1:0-33675 GCA_013390025.1 Pitta sordida | reverse complement strand
TGGGGGAACACCCCGGGTTTGGGGGCAATCCCCCGTGTTTTGGGGACCCTCGGGGGAGGGGGAGAAGGGGGGAAGGAGGAGGAGGAGGAGGAAGGGGGAGCGGGCTCGGTCACCCACCGCCCCCCCGGCTCCTCCTGAGGCGCCTGGTGCCGCCGGTAAAATGGAACATCTCCTCATCTCCTGCCGCCTACTGAACCTGCCTCTGCCGGGCCGCCTTAAATCATTTATAATGCAATAAACCCCGTAGTTCCTTAGCAACTGGAGAGGTCCATCTGATAGGAGCGTAAAAGGAGGAATTTGGGAAAAAAAAAAAAAAGAAGAAGAAGAAGAAGAAAAACCCCCACCACACCCCGAGCCTTGCCTGTCCCCTGTAGGACAGCGTGAGCCAAATGCAGCGCGGTGCCTCCTCCCCGGTGAGTTCGCAGCCAAGTGCCTGACAATTAGTGGCGGAGCTGGGCCAAGGGGCTGGTCCGGCCGAGCCTCCCGCTCCCACCGCGTCCTGCAGCGCCCGGGGAGCTGCCGGGGGATCCTGTGGCTCCTGGGATAAGGCGTTCTGTCCCCGTGGAAGATGTGCCTGCAAGGAAGGGATGCCTTGGGAACGCACCGGTTCCGCGCTAGTTTGTGCGGCGTTTCATCCTTCTTTGTTTTTTTCCTTCTTTCTGCTCTGCAGGTGTTATTTAGTCCTGGCTTTTTCCTTTTGGGGAGGTGGGCTTTGCCTTGCTGTACGAGGGCAGCTCTGTGCTCTGGAGGAATCCCAGAGGAGTCCTGGAATCCCAGGCTGCTTTGGGTTGGAAGGGCCCTCAAAGCCCATCTCATTCCTCCCCCTGCCCACACCTTCCCCTAGGCCAGGTTCCATTGCTTTCGGTGCATTTGACAACGATAGGAGAGCTCTTGATGGGGGAAAAACCGACATCCCCAAGGTCCCAGATGAATCTTTTTGCCTCAGCGTGTGCAGATTTTGAAGCCTGAAGGCAGGACTGAGCCAGTCAGCCTCTGTTGACCAAACAGAAGCAGCTTTGGCAGCCACAGTGGGTGAATGAAAACTGGAGACTTTCTGCAGGAGGCGGCACTTTTTTTGTGGAGTCTGGGAAAACCCTGCTGGAGTTCCGTGGGAATCAGGGCTCCCAGGAAGGTGCTGATTGGGCTGAGTTGTGGATGAGGAGTGGTTCTGCTTCCTGTGCCTCCTGGGCGTCCTCCTTGGCGGGGTTCACCTGCCTTTGCTGTCTCCCCAGCACAAATTCCACCCTGGAATTTGGGGTTTCTGAGGAGCAGGTTAAATGGGTCATGTGCCCCAGGCTGTTCCTGTGCAGAGTTCGCAGGGAAGGTGTCAAATGCCAGCAGCTGGGGTAACAACTCCAAATGGCTGGTGGGCAGTGCAAACATTTGGTGTTTGACACGATGAAATACGTTGGGGAGATAGACTGGAAGTGTCTTTTTCTTGGCTTTATCATGAGGCTGGCCAGGAGTAGGAGACCTTGAGGGAAGATTGCAGGTGTCTCCCGAAAGCTCATTAATTTTTATTTGGTTAACTAGGGTCGTGCAAGCAATTAAAGTATCTGTAATGCTGTCGGAGCTGCGCCAGCTGAGTGAAAACCTGCCTGGGAAGGAGGAGAGCTCTTCGAGTGGAAGGGGGAGATCCTTCTGATTTAAGGTTTATTGCTGCTGTTGAATCTTAATCCCAGTTTGATTGTAGGCCCTGCTGTGGAGGAACTGGGTTTTTCTCAGCAGAACCCCCTGGCACATGGTGCTCGGAGGGTGTAGGGAAGGATCCAAAGGTGCACATGCAGGATCCTGTTATCTATTATTGATGTGGAGTTGTCAGGATAGGGAAAGGTGATAGTCCAGGTGCTGCTGAACCCGGAGTTCAGGGTGATAAAGGAATGGCTTTGTACCTGTTGGAACTGCAGGGCAGGTCACCCCCCACCTGGCCCAGAAAATGCCCAGTGGAATCCTGAGGGTTTGTGGGAAGCAGCTTTTTTCCTGCCTCTGAACGGGAGGTGGCTGTTGAATTACCAGTGATTTTTCTTCCAGAGTTAATGCAATTCAGAATATATTGAGTCAGACTCACCTATGGATTTCAATTGCTAAAACTGGAAGTAGGTTTTTGACACTTGCGTGGCTTATTTTTGAAGCTCTTGCATAAACATCTCGAGATCACAGGAAAATGTGTGTGTCAGAAATTCAACTTTCCCTGAGTGTTCTGCTGAGAAAACCGTCAGGTTTGTGCTGCACCTTGGATCCAGATTAGAGTTCAGATGGAGAGGGAGGAGGAACAGCTGGAAAAAGCTGATCTGTCCAGAAGATCTGTGTGAAACCCACGGCTTCCCATTGGTGGTGGTTGGAAAATCACTTTAATGCTTCAAAACAGACCAGCAGCATCTCCTTGATTTACTGGTGGGTGAGGAAGAACGTGGCTCTTCCAGGGGCTGTTTTTTAACCTTTGCAGTATCTTTATTTTTAAACAAGCAGCTGGGAAACCAAAGGCTTCGGCCTGGTGGTAATAAATAATAATTATGAATAATTCCAAACCAACCTGTGAGTTGAATTGTTGGCAGCTTCTCAAGTCCTTCCCTCTTCAGAGGTTTGGGCTGGTAAAGCGCAGGGAATTCTTAACCATTCTTGATGACTTAAAATTGCTGGAATGGTTCAAAGTGGAGTAAAACCAAGTGAGGTGGTGCTGGTTTAGCTCTGTTCTCTTCAGCCTCTGCTTGGATGAAGGAACTGACTCAGGTGGCTAAAAGCACAAGGTGATTTTTCTCTTGGCGGAAACCAGAGTGCAAAGCACCATAAAATCAGGAAAACGAGTTACATTAATTCTCAATTCTTAAAATTAGTTTCTTCTTGAAGGAAGTAAAAGACTTTCCTGTTATCCTTGCAGTTGTATCCTTGTCCCTGACTGCTGGGTCTCATCCGTGTTGCCCTGGTTGTGTTCTGACAGGGATTTTAGTGGTCCCCCGATAAATCCCAGGAATGGTTTCACCCAGCATTTTTGGAGCAGGAGTGTGGGCTGTTCAAAGTTCTGTTCTCCTCCCCATCATTGCTGTTCTCCCTCCTCCTCCAACTCCCTCCTAGGAAACTCCAACACAGGCAGCAGTGACTAACGTGTTTATCCTTGGAAACTGCACCCAATCCCAGCAGATCTCGGGGAGCAGGTAAAGATCTTGTTAAATTCCTTCACAATGAGCTGTTTCTCCTGCTGCAAGGGCTGTTTCAGAGTAGTCAGTTGGAAAAACTTGCCCTGGGAAGGACAATTCCCTGTGATTCATCCCGGAGTGCTCAGGCTCTCCCTCAGTTCCTGCAGCTCCCACTGTTCAGATTCAAAGTTAGATAAACTGTTCCTGCTTATCTGGTAGCTGGAAAGTTCTGTAAATCTAATCTAAACCTGCTTTTGTGTATTTTTAGCCTCCATTCTCTTCTCCAGGCAGCTCAGGGGGGAGGGTGTTGCCTTTCCCTGGGGCTTCTTGGTGGGTTGTGTTTTCCTGGTCCTTTCTGTGGAGCTCCCTCAGTCACGTTGACTGGAGTGTGGTGTGTAAGAGTGGCCACACTTCCAGCTGGGCCCAGCGCAGGGTTCAGTGGAGGGGAAGGATCCCTGAGTGTGTCCTGCAGATGGCATTGCCCTGTGCAGCCCTGGGAAATGGCTCCTTGCACAAACCATGGCTGCCTCGGTACCCTGGGATCTCTGTGGTGCTCAGAGCTTTGTGCTCCTTTGCTGCCCGGACCAGGCAGTCCTTGGGTGAGGGGAAGGGACATCTCCCCTACTTGTGTTGTCACAAGTCTTGTTTTACCTTCTCCTCAGCTCCAGGGGCTCTCCAGCCCATCACTGATCTTGTTTCATCCTGTATCCATCTCTTCACGTGCTGCAGCTCCTCAGCCATGCACAGCTACATTAATGACATTTTATTTGGGTTTTTTTTTTGGTACAGGGCAGTGCTAAAAGCTTTACTAACATCAGGAAAACTGCGTTTGTTCATTCTTCTCTGGAATCACCTTTGGCTCTGATTAAACTTGTGGTAGGAGGTCAGCTTGGTTCTTCCCTACCCTTTATTTTTTGGGCACTTCCAAGCAGGTTTGTGCTTTCTGGAGGCCGAGATTGGGTTGGCTGCTCTGCAGTTCCACAGTCTGGCCTCCCATCCTGTCTTTGTGTTCAGTCAGACTGGTCAAAGCAAACTCCTTAGCAAGATTTCATGATGAATAACAGTGGCTGGTCATTTCTCCCCACTGGTTCTGCAGGATGAAACCTCAGCTGTGTGGAGTTGGAGAAGGGAGGAAAGCTCTTGAAACTCAGAAATTATCAAAGCTTCATATCAAATGTAATATCCCGTCATTCAAATCATAATTACCTGCAACTTTGTTTGCATGGCTTTAAGAAGTGCACTTGGCGTGTTCAATTTTTTGTTCTGACATTGGTTTGATGATGGACTTTTTTTAGTGTTGAAGGAGCTGGAGTCTAAACCAAATGTCTTTCAACATCTGCACATGTGTCAAAACTCAGAAGTTAGTAAGGTAACTACTGGAAACTGATGAAAAAATCATGGCCTGTTGAGTTTTGTGGAGGAAAATTAGACCATAATGGGCTGGGCTGGGCTGAGTGAACAAGAAAAGGTGATCTTGATTTTCCATTCTGTGTTTGAAAATGCCCCTGAACCACAGGGCACGTTCTGTGTGAGGGGCCTCTCCTGCAGAACTGAGCCCTGAGCATTTTGTGAGGGGATGTTGGAGGGAAGGGGAATGTGAGGAGCTGGGAAAGGGAAAGTGTGAAGGGATGCAGATGGTCCCAAACTTCAGCTGTTCAAGCGGGTGAAAAAGGATTTAATTCTGGGAGGTTGGGAAAACTAACAAAGGACAGATTTGAAATTGCAGAGAAAATCCGTCCTGAATTCCTGGGGAAGAGCCTGACAAGGGTTTTGGCAGTGCCAGAGGCTCCCAGCAGACATCATGGCAGACCAAGGCAGACCGAAATAATTCGGTGAGGGCGTTCAGCAGGAGATTGCAAAAACAGATGCCTGAGTGCATTTTTAAAACCTGAGGAGATACCATATTGACTGAGCACTCTGGGGTTTATTTTTTCCCATGGTTTGTTAGGAAAGCTTTGTGGCAGTGAACTAGAGCCTGCCTTGGCTTCGAGCTGCAAATGGAGGGGCATTTTTAATTCCTGTCACGCTCCTTCGCAACTGCTGATAATGGATTTAATAATTCTACGCTGTAAAGCAGTTCTGAGGTGTGGAGTTCAGCTGCATTTCTTGTTGGACTTGTGAAATTCATGCAGGTGTTGTAATGTTAGGGCTGTCTTGTCAAAAAATGAGTAGAAGATATGTAATTCCCAGTTTTGCAGCATGTTGTTCATGTGCTTTTCTCTGGCTCTAATTCCTGCCTCTTGTCTTTTGGTGGATAATTTCTCCTGGAGGTTTTCCTACCTTGGGAAGTTTTTTTCCCTAACCTGGGAGTTCACCTAAAGCAGCCTTTTGCAGGGACTTTCAGATGCCATCCTGTCACCTTTGGTTTCAAGCAGCTGACTCCCATTTCCGTAGGATCCCATGGTTTGGGGTGGAAGGGGATGGGAAGCCCATCCAGGGACACCTGCCATTGTCCCAGGCTGCTCCAGCCTGGCCTTGGACACTCCAAGGATGGGGCAGCCACAGCTTCTCAGGGCCTGCCCACACTCACAGCCAACAATTCCTCCCCAACATCCCATCTGACCCTCCTCTCTGTCAGTTTGAAACCATTCCCCTTGTCCTGTCCCTCCATCCTTTGCCCCCAGTCCCTCTCCAGCTCTCCTGGAGCCCCTTTAGGCCCTGGAAGGGGCTCCAAGGTGTCCCTGGATCCTTCTCCTCTCCAGGTGAACACCCCCAGCTCTCCAGAGCAGAGGGGCTCCAGCCCTTGGAGCATCTCCGTGGCCTCCTCTGGACTCTCTCCAGCAGCTCCAGGTGCTGCTGCTGTTGTTCCCAGGGCTGGAGCAGCTCTGCAGGTGGGGTCTCACCTGAGGGGCAGAATCCCCCCTGCTGCCCACACTGAGGGATCAGCTCAGGGAATGGGGGGGGGGGGTTCTGGGTCCCAGGGCATGGGGGGACACGTCCAGCCCCTCACCCAGAGCACCCCAAGTCCTCCTCCTCGGGGAGAATGTTCCTTAGCCCTGCACCAGTTCCTGCTCTGTGCAATCTTTATTTAGAAAGGGGAGGGAACAGCAGAATGGGATTGGAAACTATTCCAGTGAGGTTTGATGCGAGAGTGAAGAGGTTGGGTTCAAAGCAAGCCAGGAATAAATGGCAGGAGGAAATAAATATATAGAAAACACATCTGCTGGATTTAGTATAGTAAGAGATATTTCTCAAGGGGGCAGCTGAGGACTGTGATCAGGCAGCCTGCCTTACACTTGGGGCACCTTAAGGGAATAAATAGGAAGCTCATTATTTGGAGGGATCATTTTGGTTTCAGCATTTCCATATGGTAGGACAAGTTCTGCAGCTCCTTCCTCCCTCCTGTGCTGCCAGGCTACAGAAACAGGCAGCTCAGCACTTGCTGGGGAGGCTCAGCCCTGCCCTGGGAAGGGGTGGCCTTGGGGAAGTGTTTTCCAAAATCCCACAGCAGCCCAAGCTGTTGGGTTTGTGACTGGGAGCCGCTCTGCACCCGGCCTTGGGAATTCTGGATGGAGCCTGCCCTGTGTGTGTCAGTTGGGAACCTGGGGCTTGCCTGCTCTGCCTTCCCATCTCCTGCTCCACTGCATTTCCCTGCTGGGAAGCAAAACAATTCCGGTTCTACGCTGTGTGTATCCCATACACAGAAACCTGAGGGGAAAATCCAGGTGTGTGTCAGGCATTCCTGGAGGGCTTGGTACAGACACTCCCAAGTGCAGGGAAGGGATGAACCAGGCACAGCCAGACCTGTTGGTTGTGCTTGGAGAGCTGCTCTTCCGCACAGCTGCTCTGAAGCTGCACTGAGAGGAACACCCTTCCAGGTTGTCACTCCTTGGTGCTTCGTTTTGGTGTAAGAAATGGGATGTTTGGTCCCTGGCAGTGATTTTGTGGGGCAGCCACCACACCGTGCTGGAGACCCCACTCACCTTTGGGTTTGCAGTGGAAAATGGAATCCCTTTGGGGTGTAAAGGTTTTCACCTTTAGCTTTCCAGTGTGAGCACTGTCACCTCTGACTGGTACATTTTTATAAGAATACTTCAGTTCTAGACTATATTTCTGCCAATTCTTTTTGCAGAGTGGTTGGGGATGATGCTGCAGTACCTGTCTAACCCTTGGTACTGTGGAAGTTTTCAACCTTCAGGGTGGTTTTCATATTTTAATTTCCTCTTATTCTGCTATTTGTGGTTAGGTTTTTTCCCCTCCCTGGAAATGCAACATTCCCTTCCTGGCTCTCTCTCCCAGATCTGGAGGGCGCTGAACTGCTGCAGGGTTTGGACAATCCAATTTCCCCGGGTTACTTTGTGCCTTCATTTGTTACATTCTCGCCTGACAGGGTTTTCAGCACGTTGCTCTGAGTTCTGCTCTGCTCAGCAGCAGCTTCTGTTCTCACTTCAGGGCAGAAGCTGCATGTTTTGGGTCTCGGGCTCCCAGAGCTCCTATTTTTAGCAGTACCGGCATTGATTTGGTGACCCCGATCTTGAGCCATATGGAGTAAGGGGGGGGGGGGAAATGGGTTTTGGTTTCTAGGAAGGTGATTAATTGGAGCAAAAACGATGGGACGTGGAGAAAGAGCTGTTAAGGAGCTGTAAATAACAGCCAAGGCTGGAGCTGTGAAAGGGCTCAGATGGACCCGGGGCTGTTTGGAAGTTCCTTCCAGCTCCTCAGGTGTGGCTTTAAGCAGATCCAATAAGGAATGTGGGTGGATTTTGGAGTACCCAGGCAGTTAGTTATTCCTCAAGGCCTGCATTCCCATTTTTCAGAGCAGTGTGACTTTGTTGTTGTCCGTTTATTTATTCCCCTTCTGGGAACTGCAGGGATGATTTGTTCTTTTAACCAGCACCTTCCCAGTGTGAGCCTGGCACTGGTTGCCCAGTGAGTGCCAGTATGAGAGAGCTGCCCCCCTGATTTGGGGCCTCAGTGTGACAAAACGAAGTGGGTTTATATTTCCCAGAGGCTTTTCCAAACATTGCCCTCTTTTTGCAAAGTGAACCAGAGCTCTTGTCTCTCAGAGGTGGAAAATTGCTAAATAAAGCTCTTTGCTTTCTTTGGGGAGACAGGAATTTGCTCAAAGATGGCAATGGAAAAACCACCTTTGGTTTAGGAAAAACCTCAGCAGCAAATTCCTGAAGGCTGGGGAAAGATCCCACGTTTGCCCTGCTCTTACATCCCTGCCACGACCACCACTGGTAAATTTGGGTAAATCTACCTGCAGGAGGAATTCTCCCAAGGCTTTTGCTGGTCTCTACTGAGATATTTAAACAAAAATATCTTTTAATGCTGCTGTAAAATGGCTGCACAATCGAATGTGGTCCCTGGCTCAAGAGCCTTGCAGAATATAAGGTAGAACCTTTTTATTTGAGTTTAGGGAGATGATTTAAATTAGATTTGAAGCAGCTTGTTGAGGACACCATTGATATTGCCCATAACCCCCAGGAAATCTCTGCAGTGTAGTTCAGCACCATCAGTATTGGCAGCACAGAGGGGATGTTGGATTTGCTCCTTCATTCTGAGCAAAGGAACAGGTTTCTCCCAGGATTTTGTGCCAGCCCCCTTTTCCTCTGCTGCCTTGGAATCCAAATCTGTTCGGCCCTTAATTGGGTTGTTCCTTTGGCTGGGAAAGGGTTTGGAGCAGGGAAATGGGTAAAGTCACCCAGAGACTCCCCGGGCTCCAAACTGACCAGGACTGGCATTTCGGGTGTGAGGGCACAGGGAGGGCATTCCTGGCCATGGATCAGGATCCTGCTGGTGCTGGAGGTGTTTGGTCCCAGCACAGCCAGTCTGGAGCTGAGGAGGAGCTGCCCCGGGGGGATTGGTGGGGTCAGCAGGGCTGTGGGGTGGGAATTGTGCTGGAATCCTGGGGCTCCGTGGCCACTGCTGGTGGTGCCAGGGCCTGCAGTTGGGGATCATGGCCAGTGCCAAACAGGGAGAATCTGAGGGGAAGGGGGGATGAAAATGCAGTTTGGAGCAAAGATCTCGCTGTGGTACCCAAATTGTGCCATCTCTGCTGCTTTTTCCTGCATTTCCATCCTGTTCTGCCCTTCCCTGGGACTGGAATCCTGCGGCTCTGTTTGTACACCCTGAGCAGGGCCATGAGCTGTGCCGCTCTGCAATTAAAACATCCCTCCTCTCACCCCATCTCCTGCAGCCTGACATGTTAGGGGGTTGAAATTCTGATTTATGGCTCTAACTGTCCCTGAAATGCGTTACCCCCCCGCTCAGCCCCTCCCTGTGCGCACAGAGGAACGATTGCTGTTACCGAATGGTTTCTCCTGAGCTCTCAGCCTCAGATGGTGTGGCCTGTTACATAATCCAGCAATTCTGCAAAGGGCATTTCTTTGTGAGAGGTCGGTGTATTAAAATGTCCTGCTTTTCCATCGGGGATGGGAGGGAGCTGCTCCTGCGGGATGTACAAAAGGGGAGGGGGGCGGGGGGGGAAGAGCTTTTCCATTCAGGACGTGTGAGAAAGATAATCAGTCTCCTTTCAACGCGGTTTGTTGGCTCAGAAAAGGTCAGAGGGAAATTGAGGAGCACCTGAAGCCTTCAGCCCCCTAATGGCACAGGCTGAGGGGTTTAAAGGACTAATCTGACACAAGGTAGTTTTTGTTCCCCACGTCTTTCAGTATCTTTAAAATGCAGATTCAGTGGTCTCGAGCTGTTTTTGCTGCTCGCTGTGGCAGCTGCAGTTGCTGTTACATGGGAACACCAGACAAATTTAAATTGCTGTCTGCTCCAACTCTGCTTCTCTGTGCTGGAGCTCAATTCCTTCCCACTTCTTTCCAGGGAGTGGGTTTTTACTTGTTAACCATTATTTTTTTGGCAAAATCCAGGAGCCTTTCTGCTCCTTTTAGAGAGATTCTTGTACATTCCTTAGCTCCAAGGATATCATATTCCTTTAGTTCCTTAAAAAAAAAAAGGGGATTAAAGCCTGCAGCTCTCAGTGATGGGCCTCCTTGGCATCTTAAGATACCTTAAGAGCATCTCCTGCTGGGCTGGGTGTGTTCCATGAGGAGCAGCTTCCATTTTCCTGGGCTTGGCTTTGCCATCCCCGTTGGTTTCGTTGGGGTTTTATGTCAGTTGTGGAGTGAAGCTCCCCAGACTTGCCTTGTTTAAAGCATGTGATTGAAATGCCACCCAGCTCAGTATCATTGTGTTTGGGACGTTGCCTCTGGTGCTGCTCGTGGTCTGGGGGAGCTACAAGAGTCCCTGGCTGATCAAGTTGGAAATCTGCTGTGAAATGTGGGGGGAAAATGTGCTTTTCGAGGCACTGCCTCAGTGTTGATCTGGGTACCACGAAGGGTTTCACACAGGTTGGGCAGAGCTGGCTCTGTCCATCTATTATTTAGTTCCAGAATCACTTTAATACTTCAGCTCACAAGGCAGAGAGTCCTGAAACTTCCTGCTTGACTCTCCTTGAGAGCTGGATAAGGAAGGAGCTGTAAATTAGAGCTGGAGTTCCATGGAGCACGAGAGTGCAGAGCACACCGGAGGGACGGGCTGGTGCAGGAGGGAGATGCCCCAAGTCAGGGTTCCAGATCCCTCTGCACACTTTGCTCCTTTAGAGAACCATCGGAGCCTCGTTCTGTCCAGCTAAAACCCAGGAAAAATAGACTGTGTGAACTACAGCCACAATTCCAAACTCCTCTCCTGCGTCTCCTCTTCTTGCTGGATATTCCACACTTGAGCCAGTTTTCACATCCTCTGCCTCCCGGGCTCAAACACAGGGGTTGTTACTGAAATTCCACCTCACAGAATGTGTGTGAGGTGAGAGTGATTCCCAGAAACTGGAGGTGCTGTGACACACCAGTGTCTGCTCTTCCTGTGGGCTGTGCTTGGGTGCGTTTTTCCAGGGAATCACGGGTGCTGAGATGAGGATTTGTGCCATAAAAGTGACCAGAAAATAACAGTTGCCTTCCCAAGTCACTTCAGTGGGAAGTTCAGTGTTGCTTTTTTTATTCCAAGGGCGCACCCGTGGTTATGTGGGAAAAGATGGATGGGCAGTTTGAGGGCTTCAACCTCGCTTTAAGGGCTTCAACTTCAATTTAAGGGCTTTAAATGTCGATTTTTAAATGTGGAGCAGGATCCTTTGCAGTGTGAATTCCCTGATCTCTAACCCAGCCTGGGCAGGGAACCCTTTGCCTTCCCTGGGCATATTCCCAGCATGGCCTCACCGTTTTACCTCAGGACTCTCTGAATTTTTACTCCAGCAAACAAATGAAAGGAGTTTGGCATGAATCTTTTTGCATGTGGAGCTGAGCAAGGCTTTCTAACGCACGGAGAAAGGAGGAATGTTGGGCTGAATCCAGGAAATGTTAATAGTGCTCATGTCTGGGGACTTGGAGAGGAGGAATCCTCAGCTCCCTCTCACCATGGAACGAACCTAGTGCTGTGTGATGAGCTCATGCATTTTAGATGATGCTCTCTGGGTAATGTTTTCCCCTCTGGAGCTTCACAGCGCTGCAGGATGAGATGGCAGGAATGAAATCCAGGGATTGCTCCAGTTGTCCATGTTTGGAGGAGGTGTGGGCTCATCAGGACACTCAGGGCTGCTTTAAAGCGGCTCCTGCACTTGGATGGGGCGAAGCTGAGACAAATTAGTGCCAGTTTGCTAATTCCCTGCTCTCCGGTGATTAACAAAATGGGAAACATGTGGGTGAAAACAGGCTTTGCTTTCCTGGGTATCGAGGTGTCCTCCCCCTTCTCCAGCTCCGTCACTTTGGGGCACATTTCCCTCATTCCCAAGACTTTGGGTGAAGGTGAAGAAAGGAAACGTCAGTCAGATTCCCTTTTTGCCATCGTAAATGGAGTAAAAATGTACTTTGACAATGATGGTGAGGGCTTTTTTTTTTTCACCACCCTCCAAAATCAACTTCATCAACGCCCTTTGGTGGAGAAGAACGAGGTGTTAATTGGGCCCGAGGTGTTAATTGGGCCTAACAAGTGAGGAGGGGGCAGCTCCTGGGTGAGCCAGCACTGAAATCTCCACCCCATCTCTTATCTTTGGTGCCAGAGTAACAAACCAATCTCACCTCCAGCATTCTGGGTAACACTGGTCTGTAGGACACTCAAAACCTCACTTTGCTGAAGATACTTGGTTTTAAAAATGAGAGAAATCAGCTTGTTGTGCGTTGGTAGGGCTTTTTCAATTTCATCTTAACTTGATTTTCACCCTCTTGGAGCCTGGTTTAACATCTCCTTTTGTCATGTTTTCTCTATTTTTTAACCCCTTTTCTTTAGGCCAGACTTTGGCTTGGGGGGATAAATATCCTCCCTGCGCTCTCTCCAGGGCCATTGGTATTGGCTCTTTTTGCAGCCCGGTGCATCTTGATTAATTTCTGAGGAGCCAAAGGATGTTTGAATCAATGGCACAATCATTTCTTTGCCTTATTTTACAGTCATTTCTGTGCTCTCAAGATGCTGTTTTTTGTCCTTTGGGGTTTCTGTGAATTCTGTGTACAGACTGACATGTTTCCCTAGTTTTAGGGCATTGGTCTTGCTCATCTTTATCCCCACAATTGGTGGATGAGATCAAATCTTCGATAAACAAACCCCTTCAGAAACGGTTTCATGTTATTGCCGCTTCAGGCAGAAAACCCTAAGTAAATTAAACCCTAAATAAATAGGTTGGAAACAACTTTACATCACTTTTCTTGGATTCTCCTGTTTCAGGGAGGGAGATTTAATAGCAGCTTTTCCCTCCCCCTCCAACCCCTTGCTTTTCTGTTAGTGAGGAACAAAATAACTCATTTACAGCTGGGATGAACCAGATCCTGCTGATCCTGAACACCTTCAGTCCCTTTGTGAGGGTTCCCTGCAGCTCTGGGCTGTGCTGCTGTTTGCCGGGGTGGGATGATGGGCGGGGAGGGTCCCTGGAATATCTGTCCTGTCTCCGGAGGGCTCTGAGCTGAGGGAGCTGACAGTGATCCCCCAAGGAATCAGCTGGAAATACAAATAAGGGCAGGCACTCGGCCTGGCTGGGCTTTGGTGGGTCCTGGTGTGTTGGATAACAAAGAGGGAATGCCGTGCTTGGAGGAGCCCAAGTAAGGGAAGTGCTGGGCTCTGCAATCCCTTCTGTAAGCAGAGGAGTCTGTGCAGTGTCACTGTTTGCTTCTGAACAATTATGGAAATCACTGAAGAGCAGCAGGACTTGAGTTTCCAGGCTGCTCTCGTGTTGCAGGCAGCATTCTCTCTAAGAATCAGCCTTTTTTCTCCTTTTCTTGTATGGGTTTTCTTTTTCCCCAGCTCTTTTTGCAGTTCCTGGGTGGATATTTTCATGCTCTGGAAGCATCACCTCAGCTCACTGTGCTGCTTTGAGAATGCAAAACATTAACCCAAACTTTCCATTAATTGATATGTGGAGGCTGTTCATCCTCCCAGGATTTTATTCTACCCTGGAATAGCTTTTTAAAGAGCTTGTTTTTGTCTCTTGGAGCCCCCCAAATCCAGCCTGTTCGTCCTTTGCACCATCGTGGAGTTACCTGTGCAGACATCGTGTGGGAATATCTCATAATCTGAGATGTTTGTTTTTCCCCAGAGGATTTGGAACTGATGGAAGTGTAGGGTTTAAAACTTAAACCCAGAGACTATTTCCAAGAGAGACCTTTTGAGGCCGTTGTCCAGTTGAATCTTTTCAAATTATTTTTAGGCTTTGCACAGAAGTTTCTAATAAGAGCTTAGTGACTCAGAATCCAACCCCCGAGCTTTTGACAGCTTTTTATTCAAAGTGTGGATATTCCCTTTAATAAGAGGATTTGCAGCACTCTCACACACCACATGTGTCTGGTGTGCAGCTCGGGGTCATTCTAAAACACACAAAAATACACAAAAATCCACCAAGCCACAGAGGCAGGGCATTCCGTCCTCCAGGAATGGTTCCAGTAGTGGGGACAGCTGGAACAGTGGGATTGAACTGGGTGGCTCTGCCTTGGCCTCCTGGGATTCGTCTGGCATGAGGGGGCTTTGCTTCCCTGAGCTCCTGGGTTTCTGAGCTGGGGTACAAGGCTGGTACAGTTTGTGAGATGAGTATCTTGAACTTGTGAGTGTTTGTTGTGGCAGCTGCAGCACAGCTGATCCTCCAGCAGGACTGGCCCGCAAGGAACGCGTTGTCTGCACTCTGGATCTTGCTTCCTTGCCCAAAAGGGTCTTTGGAGATGGATCTGAAGTGCAGAATTCCCCTGTGGTTGCCTACATCCAGCTCTTGGTTTCAATGTTTCATTGGTGGAGGGCAGGGATCACACCAGGAATTTATTCGAGGCTCAAACTCCACCTTTTGTTTTCTAAAATCCACCGACTTGTGGATTTGAGGAGAGGGATGAGCCGGTGAGTTTTCCTGGCTGTGGGGGCCTGTGATTTCACTCCCTGCTGGGAAGTGGAGAAGGGGAGCACAGCAGTGACAGGTTTTGCTGCATAATCTGTGTCTGGCCAGCTGTGTTCTAATCTTTTGGCTTTAGGAGGGGCCTGCTGGGGGAAGGCACTGGCGTTAAGGCAACACTGTTTGTTCTCAGCAGATATCTTTGACAATAGGATTGAAGGACAATTTAGTGTGTCTGTGCTCTTAATGCAGCTCTGAGGCTGGTAAGTATTGAAGGATTTCCTGCCATAATAAGGATATTTTGGCCCAGGCACGAATGTCAGCATCTCCTTCCCAGTGGTGGGGGCTGCTCAGGGACCTCCAACAAAACACTCCCTGGGCCTGTGTGTGTTTGTATTCCTGAATTTCCCTTTCTCATGGAAGGTGGTGACTCCTGGAGCTGGGGGGATCCAGCTGCTTCAGGAAAATAGGTCACTTGTGTCTTGGGGAATTCCCTGCCTCCCAAGTCCTAAAAAGATGGAAGAGGAGGTGGGAGCAGAGCTCACAGCTGGCACAAGGGTGAGGTGTGACACCTCTCTGAGAGCACCCAGCTGGCCGGTGACAAGGTCCCCACAGCTGAGCAGGGCCTGGCTGTCCCTCCTGGCTGCAGGGCAGGGATGGACCCTGCGCAGTGCTGGGAATGGGCAGGCCCCGCTGGCTCTGTGTGAAAGCCCTGTTGTTATTGCACATGTCATCTCCAACTGTTTTCTGCACCTCGTTGCTTTGTTGTGTTTTCTGCCGCTCTGTCACTGCGTTTCTGCTGCCCCTCCCTCTAGCTGGGTTTGTCAAGTCGCCCATGTCAGAAACTAAGCTCACGGGGGACGCCTTTGAACTGTACTGTGATGTGGTTGGGAACCCCACTCCAGAGATCCAGTGGTGGTATGCTGAAGTCAACCGGGCTGAGTCTTTCAAACAGCTGTGGGACGGCGCTCGGAAGCGCCGGGTCACCATTAACACTGCCTACGGGGCCAATGGGGTGAGTGTGCTGAGAATAACCCGCCTTACCTTGGAAGACTCTGGGACTTACGAGTGCAGGGCCAGCAACGATCCCAGGAGGAATGACTTGAGGCAAAACCCCTCCATAACGTGGATTCGAGCCCAGGCTACTATAAGCGTCCTGCAGAGTGAGTCCGGCTCCCGCCCTAGTGGCACTGTAGTTCTAGAGGCAGTCTAGTGTCCCTCCTCCCCTCTCTCCCGGGTTATCCCAGCCCCTCTGCCTCCCTGTCCTGCTGTTCTCACCCCCACACCCCCAGTGCTGACCTGTCTGCCATCCGTGTCTCTTCTCCTCTTGAGGCAGATGTGTGGATGTGTTTTAGAGCTTCTGTGTGAACACGAGCCCAGTGTTGGATTTGTGTTTCCTCCCTTCCCCTTGCAGTGTTGTAGTGGGTTTCCAGCCTCCCTGGCTCCTCCACGAGTGCCTTTACATTGGATTTCCGTGTTCTTCCCAGGTCTAACCATTTTATTTTGATTTCTTCTGTTCTCTTGGAATTCCTCTGAATGCCTTCTTTTGGGTTGCATATTTGCTTCTGTATAAATCCTTCCCTTCCAGTTACGTGTGACCTTCAATGTTGAGATTTTCCCCTCCAGTCGTGGTGTTTCTTTTCCTCCCTGAGCAGCAGCATGTTCCTAATGAGTTCTCTGATGCAGCAGCACTGAAGTGATGTGGCTATTCCTAATCCAGCCTGTGAGAGGAGAGGGGGGAACATCCCCCTCAGTGCTGAACGAGAGCTCCAGCTCCATGACTTGGCTCCTGGCAGCAGCAAAGCTCTCCAGAGCACACACACTGTGGCCCTGGAGAGCAAAAAGCCATTCTGGTGTTACCAACTGCCTTCAGTTTGCTTTTAAAGCCATCCCAGACAAGTATTGGCAGAGTCAGTAGAGAAGAGCCCACTTTTGTTTGGATGTAAAACTCCTGCCTTTGCTGGTTGTGAAGCAAATCCCTGATGTAGGTGGAGGCAGAGGAGAACTTGCTTTTGGGGTGATTTCTCAGTGTCTGAAGAAGACAAAAGTGCAGAGCAGAGGTGTTGCCTTGCTCTTGTGCTTTGTGCACAAACAAACCTTTTATGCACCACCTGGAGCTTCATCTGGGTACAAAAATGGCAAATCTCTAGTTATGCCTCAGTTACATATTAAAAACCAAAGGCCAGCTCCAAGCTCCCCAAGCCATGGTGCTGCAGTCAGCACTGCTGGATCAGAGACCTTCCCTCTGGAAAATGGAAACAGCCTTGAAATGTGTGGAAAAACAGCCAGAGAGCCCAGTGGTGTGAGCTGACTTAAATGCCAGTGGCACTGGACGTGTCAGCTCAGTCCTGCTGAATCCTGGATCCCTCCCCGGCCCTTTGAGGTCCCAAAGGGCTTGGAATGTTTGCATGACCTGCAGCAAGAGCCTGGAATCTTAGGAAAGCCAAGGAGTTTGTGTTCCAGGGGGTGAGGTCTCCTGAGGGTGGCCCTGCCCGGTGCTCCTTGGCTGTGTCCCCTCACCCAGGGACCTGCTGGGGGACAGAATCCTTCCCCTGTGCCCTCCAAGCCTTGGCAGGGAGTTGCTGTGAAGAGCCTCCATATGGAAAGTGGGTTTCTCCTCTCTCAGTTCTAACCTGCTCCAGGGGCTGCAGTTTAACCTTCCATCTTCCTCCCCAGTTCACAGCATCTTGTTGCATCTGCTGCTGCCAATTCGGGAGTGGGACTTCCTTGCCAAGTGCCTTTGCCCAGGATAATTCTGCTTTTGTTCGTTACTCCTGGAGGGAGAAATGTTGCCTCAGATCCTTGAATGCCTCAATATTGTGTGTGTTGGGATCTGAGGTGCTGCTGCTTGGGAAGCAGAGCCTGTGGACATGCAGCTCCTGCCTCAAGTGCAGAGAAGGCTGGAGGAGGTTTCCAGGCCAGCCCTGGGGTGTGGAGACCATCCTGTCCTTTGTTCTGTGCCTGAGCACAGCCTGCCTGGGAAATGGGAATTTTCTCACTAAAATGTTGGAATTTCCAGTAATAGTGGCCATGACGCCGACATCTCCAGAAGGGAATGTCCAGTGTCCCCAGGAGCACAACCTCCATCCCTGTCTTTGGAGTGATCAAGCGCAGCTCGAGTTTTAAAATCTGGCACCCAAGAAATGCCATCTGCCTTCTGTCTCATCTGTCTCATTCCTGAATTGGAACAGGAATTTCACTTATTGGGCTTTTTTTTTTTTTTCTTTGGTTGATTTGCTTGGCTTTTGACTTCCATAAAATGGGCAGTTTAAGTGATGTGTAAAAACTGCCTCCTGCAGGTGAACACCCTCCTGTGGGTGTTGCTGTCCCAGCAATTCCAGGTTTTGTCCCAGAATTAAATCGTTTGATAAACAAGTTAACAAAGCTGCAGGTAAAGATGAACAAGAGGCTGCAGAACTAGAACTGAATTCCTGTTTCAGACACATTGCTGACGATATTTGCAGAGCTCTGGAGTTTTGTGGGGATGCAGAGGAGCTTTTTGTTGGGGCTGGGAAGCCCTCAGGGCAGCACAACAACCTTGTAGGACCCTGGGATTTAAATTATATTCCAATAAATTCCTGGGAGGGAGGGAGGAGGCAGGAACACAGTTAAAAACGGGGGATAACATCAAAATGATGGTGAGAAATATTCAAACCCCTCAGCCCAGAGGGGTCGGGAAATGAGCCGCTGGAATTCACCCTTTTCAACGGAAATAAGTCCAAGGAAAGCAGGGAAATAAATGCAAGGCTGAGGACACAGCAGTGGCTGTTAGCTGAAACCAGGGCCACTCTGAAATGGAGGGATTTTTGGAAGATTCACAGCAAGAATTCTCTGTGTCTTTTTAAGCTCTGCTGCCCCGTGTTCAGGTGAGGTTTGTTCCAGAGAGCCAGGAGACCTTCAGTAGGAAGGGCTTTCTGCAGGTCTGGGGAGAAACTTCTCTGCTGATGCTGAGAGTTCCCCAGCTGTTTGTTGTGGAGTGAGCAGCACCTGCCTGATTTGGAGCCAAGGCAGTGCCCTCAGGCTGATGTTAACAGTTGTGGAAGGCTTTCCCCTAAAAAAATGGCGAATGTGATGTTACCAGGTAAGACTGGGGAGTGAAACAGCCTGGGTTCGGCTCCCAGCAAAGTGAGCAGCTTCTGGGGTCTGTTGATGCACTGGGGCTCCTTTTTTTTGTGCTTCATTAGAGTTGGTGTTTCAGAAACAGAAGAGGTCCAACTCTGAGTTATTCTGACGTGCTGTGTAAGGGCTTCCAGCCATTCCTCACCACACTCCTGCCTTACCCCTTCAGACCCCAGAGAAGCTGGGCTGTCTGAAGCTCTCTGCATGCACAGGATGTTGTCCAGAGGCAGACTTCACTCTTTTTGCAGGAGGAGATGCACAAATATTACTCAAAAGTCCGTTTGAGCTCCTTTGTGTGTAGCAATTGGGTTTGCTTGAAACCTCAGAGTAGAGGAAGAAACAGAAGCTTCTGGAGGACAAGCTGGTGTCTCCCGTGCAGCCCCCTGTGAAACCTCCCTGCTGGTGTCCCCTGGAGATCCGTAGTGATAAACCCTCTCAATAACTCTCTTTTTCCCTCCATGCAGGAGCGCGGATCCCTCGGGTGTTGCCTTAGCTCCTTGTGGCTTTGTGGCTGTGTCCCAGAGTAGTGCAGTGACGTTCCCTGTGTGGTGTCCTTCCCCTCCCGTGGCCCTGGGGCGTGGGGTGGGCGCGGTGGCGGGGCAGGGGCTGAGGTGCCCGGTGTGTTCCTTGCAGAGCCGCGGATCAATGCCAGCGAGGACGTGGTGCTCCACGGGGCAGGAGTGACCGTCACCCTGCAGTGCAACCTCACCACCAGCCCCAGCCCCCTCTCCGCCAGCTACTGGGTGAAGAACGGGGAGGAGATCCCAGGAACCAGGAAACCCTCCAACACCACCGAGTACAAGTGAGTCCCTCGGGAATGAGCTGCCTGTGGGGTGGNGGTTTAGACTGGATGTTAGGAAGAGCTTCTTTACAGAGAGAGTGATCCCTCAGTGGAATGGGCTGCCCAGGGAGGTGGTGGAGTCGCCATCCTTGGAGCTGTTTAAGAACAGACTGGATGAGGAGCTCATTGACATGGTCTGGATGATGGGAGGATGGCACAGGGAATTAGGTTATACTGTAAGTGCAACTGTCAGTGTTAGGCCAGGATGGAGAGCACTTCAGGAGTGTTGGAGCCACTGCTGGGAATTGGGTCTCAACTATACACCTCCCTTATTTTCTGTCTCTGGGGTGGCTTTTCCCCCCACCCCGACGTTTTACTGACACAGGATTAAGAAATGTTAAAGGTTTTCATTGCCCTTCATCACCAGGATTGTGGAAGTTGGTTTTAATTCTGACAAACAAGTGTTTTAAGACTTCACCCTTGTTTCCCTCTTCAGCTCACTTTGCATTATCTGCTTAATTTTGCTCTTTAAAAATTAGCCTCATTTACTTCCATAATTGCATGTTGTTACTTCCTCAGTTGAGTGCTTAACACTGGGCCCGAGTTTTAAAGGCTCTGCTTTCCTGTCTGGCAATTAACTTGATGAGCAGTTTGGTCCAAAAGGCCCTTTTGTGTCGAGGTTACTGAAAACTGCACTTAATCATCCGGGAAATTTAAGGATTGGCCCAGGCGGGGTGGGGGGATTTTTCCTTCCAAGTTCCTCTGTAAGGGAAGGATTAAACTTGGCTTCAGCTTGAACTTGCTGGTAGTAAGGAGGCAGAGAGTCACTGTGTTCCCTGGAGTGGGGAGATTGCAGGAGCACACTGCAGGCCCAGGGGCAGCTGGAGGAATCTGGAGGTTCACATTTGCAAACCCTTGAATTCCTGATGGTTTTTAAGCTTCTTTGCTGCATGTTGGGGCTTGGGGCTCTTTGGGGCACTTTGTTCACAGTATTCACAGGATAGGCAAGGCTGGGAAGGACCTCAAAGGTCATCTAGTCCAACTAAACCTGGCACCTTCATCCAGATCATATCCCTCAGCACCTCATCCATTGTTCTCGCCTTTGATGTGGTTGGTAAATTCTGCTCTGCTTTAAACCTGGAAATCCCAAATTCTGCCCGTGAGGACCCAGGCCAGCAGTGTTGTTGTTTTACATGATGGGTTAATCTTCTGTGTTCTGGTTTTTTCCCTTAAAACATGAGTGTTGAAGTATGGGATGGTCCTTACCCTGTTCTCTCCCCGTCTGCAGGATCCTGAAGGCCAGAGCAGAGGAGTCAGGGGAGTATTTGTGTGTGTTCGTCTTCTCCAACTCTCCTGTCGCCAATGCCACCATAGAAGTGAGAGGTAAGCCTGGCTCTGGGCACCTTCCCTGCCTCTGCCACCCAGGGCCTTAGAGGCACTGAGCTCAGGAGCCCCAGCCTGGCTTAATAATGTATTTTTAAAATAATAATAACAATGCCAAGGGAAAGGCTGGCACGTGTGTCCAGGGAAGGATAAACCCTTGGCATTTGTGGTGTGCTCAGGGGATACTGCAACACCTTTCTGGCATCTTTAGGACATGAAAATCATGGGTCAAATAATACAGAGGGGATTGGTAAATACCCAAGAATTTCAGCAGAAGCTGAAAGTTGACTTTTTGGGGGAATTCCTGGTGCTGAATCTGAGGTGAGAGTAATCCCTTGGTCTGTGTGAAATGGTCAATTCCCAGCACCCCTGGGGAAGGGAAATAGTGCCATAAAAATAAACACCCTGACTGTTGTGGGGCTGGTTTTTCTCTGTTGATTTAAAAGTTCTTTCCCACCAAGTTCCTGTTGGCTCAGCTGAGAAGTGTTTGGGGTGTGAACAGCCAGAAAAGGGCTGTTAGTGATTAAAACCCTGTGTTTATCTCCCAAATAATGATTGCCCTGCCTCAAACACATTGTGCCTCAGGTGTTGTCTGGGTGTTCAGGGTGTGAGGAGTTACTTCCTTATTTTTCCTTTTTTATTTTTAAAATCTCATTCTGTATCTCAATGCTGAACACACCAATATTACCCTGATTCTTAAGTTCTTGTTCCTTTCTCTGGGCTGCTTGAGGTGACAGACCACTCCTGGAGGCAGGAAATGTGTCTTTGGGAGCAGAGTAAGATGTTTGGGGATGTCCAAAGACCTTTTGGGATGCCTGGTTTGAGGTGCCAGGCAGGATTTAACCCTGGGGGGAGAAGGAAATTCAGTGTGTGTGATCCTGGGAATGACCCCCAGGTCCTTCACACCCAGAGCCCTCAGGTAAAGGAGGGACTCCAGCAGTTTTGGGAGGTTTGCCCACTCCAGTGCCCTCAGCATCCCTGTTTTCCAGCCCCTCCTCACACCAGGAGTGTCCATGGAGCACAGGGCGGAGATCCAGGGCTTGTCTGGGGTAGGAAGTGCCTTGTCCTGCAAAGCCAGCCAGGAGCGGGGGCACATGTGCACCTGTCAGCTGGGAAGGTCCCTTCCTCCCAACTCCTGCTCCTTGGGAACCTGGGGCTGCACGTGGAGCCCAAGGCAGATGTGACAGTGACACAGCTGGTGTCATTGAGCAGCTGTACCCAGAGTTAATTGCTAATTGGGATTATGCTGCACTTTGATCTGCTGAGGCACAGAGGAAAAGTGGTTCTGGATGGGAAAAGTGCCCCTGGGCCAAAAATAGGGACTTTGTGACAACTTGTGAGCAACGTCACCAGGATGCAGCCCGGGATGTCCACGGCCATTGGCCTTCCATGGAGTGCTGCCTCTTTGTCTCCAGAGCCTCTCCACATGTCCCTGGAAGTGCTGGACGTGGCTTGGAGCAGCCTGGGGTAGTGGGAGGTGTCCCTGCCCATGGCAGGGGTAGGACTGGATGGGCTTTAAGGTCCCTTCCAACCCAAACCAGTGTGGGATTCTGTGATCCTCTTGGGCAGCAGTCCAACAGTCAGTTGTGTGAGTCTCGTGCTGCTCTGGGAGTTCCAAGTCTGGTTTCCCTCATCCAGCTTTTGGATGAAGTGCCTGGTGGAGACTGAGTGTTCTTGCTCAGGTTGTCAGGGTTTGGGGGCAGCTCTGAGCCTGAAACAACACTGGGAAAGGTCTGCCTTGGCACAGGGACCTCCTCCCCCCTTTTCCTTGGCGGTGGTGCCCGCAGGAGCAGTGGGAGTGCCCTGCCCAAGGGGCACTTTGCCATCTCCTCCCCACGTGGAAATCCCTGCTGTGCTTTTGGGAGGCTGGAGGTGGAAATGCAAACCTGAGGAATTCTGCCTCGGTTCCTGCTCTTACCAAGACCTTGGGAGAAGGTGGAAGAGGAAACAAGTGCCTCTCTTGCCTGGTGCAGTGAGAACCATCTGGGGAGGAACAGCCCTCCCGCTCTTCCCTCTGGCTGCCCAAGCATCAGGAGAGATCCTGGATTATGGATACCTGAGACAGGGCATCCCTTCTCTCTGCCCTGCCCTCCCATCCCAGGCTCCCTCCTCTCCTGTCCAGAGCTTTGGAATTGCTTGGGGAGCCCCACTGCCCTCCTCACCCTCTTTGTTCCTTTGTGCTCCTCCCCACCTGCTCTGGGGGAACATCTTGGCTCCTGGCTCCTCACTCCTGTCTTGGGAAGCCTCTGCTGCAGCCTCAGGTCATTAATTAATTAAGGAATGGGACACTCTTGGCACAGCTGGACCTTGGAGTGATCCAGGAAAACCCAGGTCACGTTCTCCCTTCTGGCCATGTCTTCACTCTGTGCCCACACTGCAAATCCAGCCTGGATTGGGATCGTAATGCAGGGAAATAAATCTTCCTTTTAGAGGTCACCCATAACAATAATAGATCTTACTGCAGGAGTATTTTTAGGTGCTTCTGCCCTTGCTTTAGTTGCAGCTGTTAATGAGGGGGTTTGTTAATTGGGACGTGGTTTGGGGGTGTTACACACGTCTGTTAACTCTCCTCTTTGCTGAGGCTCTAAAATAGCTTGAATGTGCCTGGAAATGAAGGGCTGGATGCCTCCTGTGTGCCACGTGCCCTGGGACAAGGCAAACTCCTCTCCTCAGGGCTGTGCTGAAAGCAAACTGTGCCAGAAGCTGCTGCACAGGGAGGTTTGTGCCTGCTGGACACTTGGAGTGCAAGCCCAGTGCTCACTCTGGCACAAACTCTCTCTTGGGACTTGGTGTAGAACTACCAAAATGACACTTAGCAGGAGTTCCTGTTGTCTGGAGTGCCTAAAGGCATGGTTATTTTGCCTTTTTTTTTTTTAGTTTTGGTAGCAGTTTGTTTCAACCAGCTCTGCCTCTTTGGCTCTTCCATGTGCTGTTCCAGGTAAACCTTCAGTATTTCTCCTGTTCCACAGTGTAAGGAGGAAAAACTGTTTCCCCGGGGACATTGTCTGGGGTGTCGCCTTGTGCCCACGGCTGGGCAGAGATGGGGATCCTGGAGTGAAATCCAAGCCCTACTCTGGCACTGGAGCAGAATGGTGTAAGGAACAATCCTGACTGGAAAAGCTTCCCAGGCAAACATGGCTCTGTGCTAAAGCTGTGCCTGAGGTTCTGTGCAGGGATTTTAGGGCAGAGTTTGGGACAATAACCGCTGGGTTCCTGTCTCTGTGGGCAGCACCCTGCCCTGCAGCATCAGTGCTCCTCTGCCTGTCCGGGCAGAGCAGGAGCTATTCCTGGCACTGCTGCTGCACTGGGGGAACCCTGGGGAAGTGGGCTGGACTCTGGGGGAGCTCGAGGTGACCCTGCAGTACCAGTGAGGTGGCCTAGAAAGCTTTCCCAAAGTGGGCCAGCCGTGCCCGCTGCCTCCCTGGCCTGGATCTGCTGCCAAGGGACGGCCCTGCGCTGGTGTGGGGCTGAGCTCCCACCTCCAGAGTCCTGCTGCTGCCTCTCAGTCCCTTTGGACAGCCCCTGCTCTGCTGCCTCCTGCGTTCCCTGTGCTGGAGCAGGTCCCTGTTCATCCTCGGGGAAAGCAGAACCCCCAGGGAGGTCTCTGGGCTCCCCCAGTGAAATTCCCTCTCTGGACTATCACTCTGCAGTGAGAGTCGTTTTGCTCCCCGAGGCTGTGCCAGTGCTTGGGAGGGACATTGCAGGTGCCCAGCAGTGCTTGGGATCTTGGAATCACAGAAAAACCCTTCCGTTTCCTCTGGGAATTGCTGCCCTTGCAGGCACAGGCAGTGTGTGCTTCCCTGCCTCTGCACCTGGCAGCTTCTTTCTGCACCACCCCAGGGAGTTGTTTGGGTCTGGTGTCTTGGTTCAGTTCAGGTTTTGTGCCTCTCACAGGTATTCTCATGTTCAGTGTGGACAGATACGTTTCAGTTTTGTTAAGGGTAAATAACCCCCCTTTGTTCTTCCCTACCCTGGTGATGGTTGGCATTAATCAGCTTCACCCTTTGGTCAGAACTCCTGCAAAGCTCAGGGTCTGTTGGGAATCCTGTTGGAATTTGGACACACCCAGTGCGGACACACATCTCAGGAGCTGAGCTGGAGCTCAGGGATTCTTTTCTTCTCGTGGAGAACCTTATTTTGACAAAGCTGAGAGGCAGAACTAGTGTCCAAGGAGGATCCAAGGCAGGCCGTGATCCCTGCCTTTGGAATGGGACGGTCTGAAGCCTTTCAAGTTGCCAAGCAGCTTCCCAAAGGGTGGTGATGAGCAGGTTCAGCTGATGTCCTTGTTCACTTTGATCACAACTGTGGCATTTCCTTAGTCACTTCAGCTGCAGGTGCTCCCCCGGGCCTGTGGGGAAAGGGACTCTCCTGGGAAGGAATTCGGGTGCCTGGGGGTCTTTCCTGGAGCATCCAGCGTGGCCTTTGACTGGATTAAGAGCTCAGAGTGCTGCCATCACACAGCAGGCCACGTGTGCTGTAATTAGGGAGCTGCAGGGCTTTAAAGGTGCTCACTGTGGCCCCAGAACCATCTGCTGCAGCCAAGGTTCAGCTGGGGCACTGCACTGATCCAGCCTAATCTCCCGTGAGGTTTCTGGGCTCTGATAAACCCCGAGGAGAAAAATCACCGTTTTCCTTCCCTGAGACAGGGGAAGTGTGGGACAGGAGCAGCTGCCAGGGAGCCGGGAAACTGGGGGTTTGTTGGAATGATTGGAATAAACTGTCTGTGTTTATGAGGTGCTCTTGTTTTGCAGCCACTCCTGACATCACCGGGCACAAGAGGAGTGAGAACAAGAACGAGGGGCAGGAGGCCCTGATGTACTGCAAGTCCGTGGGCTTCCCCCACCCCGAGTGGGTCTGGCGCAAGAAGGTCAACGGAGTGTTTGAGGTAAGGGAAGGGGGAAGCCAAAACCCTGGAGGTGCTGTAGGGATGTGCTGTTTGAGGTGCCTGAGGTCTGTCAGTGAGTGAAGGCAGCAGTGAGGAGTGATGGATGGATTAAAAAATGGATATTTACAATATTG
Organism: Pitta sordida; assembly: GCA_013390025.1. Lineage (NCBI taxonomy): Eukaryota > Metazoa > Chordata > Aves > Passeriformes > Pittidae > Pitta > Pitta sordida. The sequence goes on along the minus strand of WEKX01006339.1, from coordinate 7,934 downwards.
GTGTGTGACTAGAGCTGCTCATGGCATTGCTGGGCAAAGCCAGAAACAATGTGGGAAATCCAGTGTTCAGGTTCTTATCTGCTGCAAACTACAAGGTCTGAGTGAGGAAATCTGATTTAAAGCTGCATTTGACTCTGAATTCCTCCAGGTTTCCCAGTTCTGCTGATTGAGCCCACCAGACTCAATGTGAGGAGGTGGCAGTGATCCCTATTAGTGCTTCAGTGAACGTATTTTTTCCATGTAGCAAGTGCTGCAGTGAGCAGGAAAACGTGGCAGCAACGGGAACACCCGATTTGGAGCTGGAAGTTGCTGAACCCTCTGGTTTTCCTGTTGCTGCACAACCTGCCAGAGGCAGCAATGGGAGGGAGGGATGAGATGAGGGATGAGCCAAGTGTGAGCTCAAACCTCCCGGGGTGGTGGGTGCAGGGTTCCCGGGGGGTGTTTTTGGGTGTTCTGCAGCTCAGTTGACTTTGCTGATGGAGGACAAACACCAGCCATGGGCTTCTCCCTCGGATCTCTCCCGTCTCATCACACACAGACTGACAGCTCTCGCCCTCTCCCCCCCCTTGCTCCTTTTCCCAGGACATCAACAACTCCTCGGGCAGGTTCTTTATTTCCAACAAGGAGAACTACACCGAGCTCAGCATCACAAACCTGCAGATCAACGAGGACCCCGGCGAGTACCAGTGCAACGCCACCAACCAGGTGGGCTCGGTGTCGGTCACCACCATCCTGCGCGTGCGCAGCCACCTGGCTCCCCTGTGGCCCTTCCTGGGCATCCTGGCAGAGATCGTCATCCTCGTCGTCATCATCGTCATCTACGAGAAGCGGAAGCGGCCGGACGAGGTCCCCGATGGTAAGTGTGCCCAGCGCCGCCTCTGAGCACACGGCCCAGGGACAGGGAGACACCGCCCTGCCCAGCTCCAGCCTCTGGCCTTGCTCAGCTCTGCCCTCTCCAGACGTTCAGAGCTCTCAGACCATGGGGTGGGAGGGGGGTGTTGATATCTTTAAAGCTTTTGTTGCACCAGGGATCTGGTGTTCCCAGCGCTTTCCTGCCTTGCCAGCCCTGAGGAGCAGCTCGGGGACAGCGGGGAGCTGCTCACCCACACACACACGATGCCATTCCCTTTGCCATGGGGCACTGGGCAGGTCCTGTAAGGAAACATCACACTTCAAACCGAGGAATCGCTGCACTCAAAGGGATTGGGACTGCAGAGATACCAAAACTAAAATGTTCTCAGTGCTCAGAGGGGTGAGGGAGGGCTCTCACTCTGCTGTGGAGCTGAAATTGTATTTAAGGAATGCTCTGGAAACCGTACCTAGTTGTCACAGCCCTCGGGTTAGATTTTATAAAGATTAGGGGTTTATTACCAGGTTTGATGGTAGCAATAATTAGTTAAACTGTGTTTGGTACATAAAAGCAGCAACTTTCATCTCTGGGCTTCTTCTGCACACCTTCCTCCCAGGATGGGGAAGGGGCAGCTTGAGGCTGAGAGCAGATGTAATGTGCTCCTGGCTGCTCACTCCCGTGTGCAGGAGAAAACCTCTCCGAGGACTCCCTGGGGCAGCAGCTGGAATGTCAGTGTGCTGTAGGGGCAGGATGTGGCCAAGCAGTAGAGCAGCTGCTTCAGAGCCCCCAGTGCCCTCCTGGGCTGGCCAGAGCAGGTGGGACTGACCCCAAAGCAGCCCCTGGGGATGGCACGGGAGGTGCTGGGACAGGGATCAGTGTGTCAGGGTGAGGAGAGCAGCTTCTCCAGCATCATCAACAGCAATGGTGGGAGAGCAGATCAGAGCCGGCTCAAGTAGTGCCTCCCTGCCGCAAACCAGCTCCTGGGTGTAGCCACTGAGTAGCACCTACTAACTGCTCCCAGAGCACATGTGGAGCTGCTCTGGTGTGCAGCCAGCCCCTCAGGCTGTACTGCATGTTGTGTGTGTAACCACCGGCTTCCCGGGGCTGCGGGCTGTGACTGCCCCCAGCCTGGCCTCACCAGCCTGGAAAACCTGGGGAAGGCAATCCTGGTGTTCTCCTGCACATCCCTCACCTCCGTGTCAGGGCTCCTTGTTATTCCTGCCTTCACAACTTCACCTGGTGAGACCCAAACCAGGGATCAGTAATTGGTGTGTCAGTGTTCCCTGCAAGAAGGGAATGGGTGAATCCCCCAGGAATTGGCTCTGCCCTGACCAAATGGCAGCACAGCCACTGTGGTGCTGGGGAGGGGTCACTGCCCGATTGTTCCCAAGGCTGGAGTTTTCCTGGCTGGTCTGGCTGTCCCAGGGATCCAGGCTCATCATCTCCCATGGGCTGTCCCAGATGATGAGCCAAGGGACCGAGGGTGCTTCATGGAGCCCTGGAGAGTGACACACCTCCAGGGGGGACAGGTGACAGATCCATGCTGAGTACCACAGTCCGTACCTGGGTGAGGTTTGCCTGGGTGAAGGGACACAATCAGCACAGTGCCCACCTGTGTCCCGCATTCCTTGGATCCTCTTGCATTTCCTGGAGTGGCATTGAAGCTTTCTGTGGTGTCGTGGTGGGAGCAGGAGCATTGACCAATGGACACATGGGAATGGTGGGGAGCCTGCTTATTCCCACGTGTGGAATGTTGGACTTGGTTGTCCTGAGTTTGATTGTTTCCAAGACATGGTTACGAAATGCCAAAGTTAATGTTGGAGTGCAGTGACCTGCTTCCCAAATCCCCCCTCGCCCAGGAGCCTGGGCTGAGGCACCACATCCCCTGGGATCCGTGTTCCTGGGCAGCAGCCGGGGCCTCTCCCAGGTGCTTGTCACATCGCTGGTTCTGGGTGGGACGTGCTCAGCTCGAAGGGCTCTGGCCATGGAACAGCTTCCTGTGAAGCTGCTGCAGCACAGGAGGTGTTCCTGCCCTTCTTGCTGGGATGGGAATTCTCTCCTTGCACCACCCATTCCTTTGTGTTCCTCACTGTCACTCCATCTCCCAGGATAACTCTGGGCCTTCCTCAGTCCCCAGATTCTCTGATGCCCTTCCTTTGCCCTGGGAGCAGCACAAACCCCAGAGCCAGGTCTGAGGGTGGGTGGCCCTTGGGATCATTGCTGCTTGGCTCAGGATGACCCTGTGCAGTCCTGGTGTTGTCCCTGTGGTGTACCCCCTGCCAGGGTGTCTGTCCTGCCCAGGGGATCTGGATTTCTGCACAGGCTGGGGCAAGGATGGCTCCTCCAGGACACCTGCAAAGGGTTGCTGTAAACATTTGGGAGACACCCAGTGACACTGAACTTCCCCTGTGTGCTGCAAATGCGAGGCCTGGGGAGCTGGAACTCCTGGCTGGCTGGATCCTGCTGGGAGCTCCTGCCACACCCAGGGGATGGGGTTAGGGCTGCCTCGGCTAAACCCCCACACACGACAGTTTGTCAGCCCCTCGGTGCTGAACACAAGGGCCCAGTTAGTCCTGGGAGAGAGGAACATTCTCCACGGGTGAGAGAATTCCCGGGTGTTTGGGATGCTCTCCAGAGTGCAGGGGACTCTTACCTGGCCAGCCCAAGCAGACGATGGAGTAAATTCCCTTTCCCCCTCATCTCCAGATGACCTGGCTCAGTGTCCCCCATTATCCTGGAGCAGGTCTCCCATTGCTGCAGAGTCTGCTGAGTGTGGGGACCAAGGGCTGGTGTTCCCAGGCCCTTCCCAAGTGTGAAAGGTGTTCCCTGTGTGTGGAAGTGCTGCAGGAGCAGGGCCACCCCTTTAACTTTGGCATTTCCTGGCTGCAGGGCTGGGGTTTGCATGGACTTTGCTTTCCGTGTTGGGTGAATTGCTGTTTGTGCCTCGGGCCGGGGCTGCTCAGGAGCTCCTGCGCTGACATTTCCTCCTTCTCAGAACCCAGATTTGTGAGTTTATTCTTTCTCCTGCTGCTCAAAGGAAGTCTGCACCAACACAGTGCAGAGGTGGCATCGGGGTTTGCTGTGGTGCCCGTGGATTAGGGGCTTCCCCTTCCTGGGAGCCCCCTGGCATCCAAATCCGTGCTGGAAGGAGGAAGGGAGGGCAAACTGCACTTGAATCCTGCAGAACGGGAGCCTGGACTTGCTTTGCACCCCGTAAAGCAACACCCGGCTCACATCCCATTCCCAGAGAGCAGCCAGGGGCTGGAACATCGGGAGAATGTGCAGCTTCCATGGCTTGTGGGGACAGAGCTGCATGAGTGTGGCATGTGGGGCTGGGTGCACGGCAGGGGCTCCCCGGGACCAGGAGCCTCATTCCTCTGGTCCAGCTTGAGCTGCTGGGTTCCGTGGCTGGAGGGATGAGCCATGGTGCCCTGAGACAGGGTAGCAAAGGGCCCTGAGGAGAGTGGGCTTGGTTGGATCAGGGAGCAAAGCCGCTGCCTTACAGGGGGGTTCTGGGGTAAGTAGAAAGTAAAAACTCCTTGGCTACATTCCTGTAGGAATGGGAGCAGTTTTTACTTAAAAATCCATGTCCATGGTCTTCAGTCCAAAGCCATGAGGTGACTGGGTTATAACGTGTCCCTTTTCATTCTCCCCCTCATTTCTCAGCCTAATCCCGTTTCTCCTGGCTCTGCAGAGGCTCCATCCATACCCCCACATTCTTTCTAACCCTCTTTTGTTTTTTTCTTGACTTCCCCTGTTCCTGCTGTTACTGTAAGTAATTGAAAGAAACAAACTGTTTTCACTGCAATGGTTTTACCTTGTAACGAGTTGATTTTTGTGTTTGTTTTTTTTTTTTTTTCCCCTGTTATCCCCATCTTTCTCTCCTACCCTTAAAATTCACCAGGGGGAGAAAACTGTCAGGCAGGTGCAGAGTGTGGCTGCAGCCACCAGTTGTCCCAGCAGCACCCCTGGGTCCCAGTGGGAGCTGACCAGCACAGGGCCCTGAGGTGTCACAGGCTCTGGGGTTAAGGTCTTATCTGCTGCATGCTGAGCCATCCAGGGACAGGAACCATCCCTGGGGCTGCTGCTCTCCAGTTCTCCCCGAGCAGGTTTCTCGTGGCCCAGAGAAGCTGTGGCTGCCCCATCCCTGGAAGTGCCCAAGGCCAGCCTGGATGCACCTGGGATGGTGGAAGGTGTCCCTGCCCATGGCAGGAGGGGGGAAGGAGATGATCTTTAAGGTCCCTTCCAACCCAAACTATTCTGTGATTGATTCTTAGCAAGTTTTAAAGCACGAGCCAAGACACAGAATCCCTTCAGATGCAAAAATTGGGATCTTACTGCTGGAAAAAGCTGTTGGTGTTTCATTTTTAACTTCCACCAGTCACAAGATGCTACCCAAGATTAAGTTACTATTAAAAATAACCTCTGTAGCTTTCCATGGCAGTGAAAGGAACTGAGCAACATCTTTAAAATGCCTGAATTTCTAAGGCAGAGTGTGAGTGGGGAGGGGGAGGGCCCAGAACACATTCCCAGGCAGCTGATGCAGGTGGGGGAGCTCAGGCAGAGCTGCCTCTCCTCTCTCCCAGCTGTAATGCCCGGGTGTTTTTTTGGAAGGAGACAAGTGGCACTGCCAGCCCTGTGGCTCAGAAATGTGTGATTTTGGGGCAGCACTGGGCAGGACAGGCCTGCCCTGGGGGGTGTTCCTGTGTCCTGTGAGCAGGGGGGTTTTTGGAGGCTGCAGATGCCAAGGGGCTGCGTTTGGTGTGATCAGCGGCGTCTCACTGCACCAGAGCAGGGCTTTGGCATAAAGCTTTGAGTTATATTGATCCTGTCGGTTACTATGACTTCTTTTTTTTTTTTCCCCCCTTCAATTGCATCATACCCTTAAAAAACGGTGGTAAGTGAGAGCTCTGCATGCTTTGGAGTTTGTTTAACCTCCGCTTCAGTCTATACAACGCACAAGTCATGACGTTAACACTCTGAAAACTTCCTCATCCACGTTCACGACTAATTTGGATTTCAGTTTGCTGTTTTTGATCTTTTCTTTAGTCTGGTTTCGTACTGGTTTTTCTGTTGTTCTGTTGCCCCCTGGTTTCGCTGAGGGTTCGGTCTCTGTCTGTGCTGTACTGGGGAGGCTTTTCCAGTAGTTTGTGGCTCACCAGGATAGTGATGCACTGAGGAATTCTCCTCGGCCTTTTTCTCTCTGTTCAGGGTATAATGGGACAGGGATGAGGATTCCACTCCAAGTATTCCAGTAGCTTTTTTGTTGGAGCTCTGTTAGAACACCCGATGGCAGCCTTTAGAATGTGAAGCTTCTCTTTTTTTTTTTAATTTCTTTTCTTTTTTTTTTTTTTAACACAAACCTACTGGTCTGAAATGGGCATTTAACCATTTGAGCAGAGGAGGGCCAGCGGTTATTTTTGTAGCCAGGTGTCCAGGGTGCACTTTGATATTGCTGAAGTCCAGCCAAACAAACTCCCAAAGCTGTCTGTGGTGGTGGGGTCTGGGGGCAGCGCTGGCTGCGGGGCCCAGGCTTTCTGCTCCTTTGAGTGCCAGGAGGTGTTTGTGGAAGGAAGCTGTAGATCTCCTCTGCTGTGCTTTGTGTCCCAGTACCTGATGTGTCTCTGTATATCTCACTGTATATACAACAGCACATTGATGTCTGGCTGTCCTGCCCAGTCCCACTCCTCTGTACCGTGTCCGATAGTTACTGTCGCTGGTACTGGACAGTCTGTTCTTTTGGCTGTGAAGCTCTTGGTTTGTGGTTAGTTTTATTTTTGGAGTATTTTTTGTTCCGGTCACTGTCTGTGCTAGCGGTGGCTTTGCCTCTCCGTTGCCGTGGAGGTGCAGGTGGAGCAATGTCCCCTCTCCCGACATTACTCCTGGCGTGTGCTCATGCCGATGCCTACACTGTAAGACTGTAATTCCATAACTGCTTCATGTGCACTGAGCACCCTTGTGGAATCCTGCTGAGAGTTTCTCAAAGACTTCCTGGGAAAATTCCCTCTGGCACCAGGTGGGAACAGCAACTGTCGAGTGCCAAAACCAGCAGGGCCTGAATTGGTCCCCCCAAATCCGCCCGTGGGAGCGATAAGTGCCTGCACTGGTTCTTGTACTGCGGTTTGAATGCATTCCTGTCTTCTGTGCTGCAGCCTGGGAGGAGATACCGTGGTTGAGAATCCCCAAAAACAAAAGTCCAATTGGTCTTGACAGAGTTGATGTGAAACATTCCTCATTGGCAGATATTTTTCCCTCCTCAGTTCTAAAGAGGATGGTTCTGCCCAGGGTGTTCTGGAGGTGTCACAGCACCCCGGCTCCTCCCGGGGACATCGGATGCTGCTGGATGGACCCCAGTTGGGACTGGGACTGAGGGTTTTCTCCTTCAGCCTCCTCCCAACCTGGGGCCTTCTAATTAAACGGGGAGTGTAGGGGACGTTTCACCCGTGAGGGAAGGAGGATCAGTGTGGGGTATGAGCCCTCCGGGGATCACCTGTCAGCAGTGGAAACATGGCTCAAAAATTAAATCACGGATCTTAAAAAAGTCAATGCAAGCAAACAACCAGCAGGATTTTACAACTGAACCGTTGGTTTGTCTCCTCATCTATTTTTTATGAGATTGAACCACTGGAACTTGGGGACAAGATGAGCCTTGACCATGTTGCACCAATCTGTCCGCTACAGTTGCAGTCCTTCATGACCAGCATTCCAAGTGTTAACTAAACCCATTGAAGCAACATACCTGCCATTAAACCCGACTGCAGAGCAGTAACTCCATGACTCCCCGCACCCCGAGGAATGGCCTTTGATGCTGTAGATAGATTGGTTTGCTGCTGGCAGCGCGGCCACGGCGCCGGGCACACACTCACTCTCTTTTTCTTTCCTTTCCTTGTCTCTCCTGGATGGCCTCGGGGTTCCTGCTGCAGATGATGAACCAGCTGGGCCAATGTAAGTGTGTTTTACGGGGGAAAAAACCTCCTTTGGTTAACGTGGGGGGGGTGGGAGGTGACAGGACATTACGGATGGTGGCAGACCCTGGGGTGTGGTGTTTGCACAGGAGGAAAGGAAAGCAACGTCTTCCCAGAAG